>WOGP01003657.1:0-12932 GCA_015342065.1 Leptinotarsa undecemlineata
AGAGACACACTCGAATGCCTTACTTAAGTCACACAGAGTTACAGCGCCATGCTGACCATTCTCAAAGCCGTCGACAATGTTTCTCACCACACGAACAACTGCTTGTATAGTAGAGCAAGACTTACGGAAACCATACTATTCAGGATTCAAGAGAGTGTGTGTTTTAAAATAACAATATAACCTGTTTTTGATCAACATTTCAAAAAGTTTACTAAATATCGGCACAATAGAGATGGGTCGATGATTTTCAATGATATTCTTATCACCTTTTTTTGAAAACTGGAATGAACTTAATGATTTTTATTTTATCTGGAAATGATCCTTCACTTATGCAAGCATAGAACAAATAGGTAAGAGGTTCTACAAGAGGTTCTATTCAAAAGTTGTTATTTTTAAATTGAATCGGAAAGAAACGGGAAAGAAAGGTTTTTGCTTTCGACTTCTCCATCTTTATACGAACAAAACTATCCTAAGAATATAACTCTTTTAATCCAAACAAAATTCCAATAGCTGGGATTGAATCAAATAGGCGAATGAATGTCATTACATACTGTCATCGATGACCTGAGTAGATTTAACACTTTTATGACGTAAAGTCGTAATTCTATCAGTGAATTGGGTCTGGATAACAGTGTTTCATGTAAGTGAAATTTTATCTGTTTCATGTACTGTATTGTGTAGCAATTTTGGGAATAATGTCTGATTCAATTCTATTACGAATGTTGAGAGTACAAACTGAATATGAGAATAATTTTTTTGTATAATTCAGCGTTCATAAAAGTATTTGTTTCCAAATCATTTTTCTTTCGTATAATTCAATATTAATATGAAAGTATTTGTTTCAAGATGGCTTTTTCTCCCAGTTGGTGTAAAAAAGTTACTTCTTTGAATGATTCATTGATTTTTGTGAAGGGTTCATTCCTGAAATCAATTGCTTCGTTTCTTTTTTTGTATGGAGAAGTAACTGCAGTAACTGTTATTTTTCTAAATATTATCAATCCTATTTTCATAAATTATGAAAGAATCAACTCCAATAAACTAGGACCCTTTTCTTTTAAATAATTCACTGCGTTATCTTCTGTTGATGCGACACATTATTGGTGTAATTTCATTTGTAATAATGATTTCTGGCGAAGGTATTTCTGTGATCACTTATAATATCTAATGTTTTCAAGTCTACAAAAACATCGTAATGATCTTAACATTTCCCAAGCTAACTAACTTTTTTGTCGTAAATAACATTCTCGCTTTGTATTGTTTCGAGTTTTCTTTCATCCCAGACAAATTGATTAGATATCACCAACTTCTGTGTTTGAAAGTTTCTTTGAAAAAAATTTTGTTCATAAATAATTTTTTTTGGTGTTTTTCTTTAAATAGTTCAATCTCTCGACATATGAGTTGTGTAACGTATGTTTTATTCAATTCATAGTTCATTTTGTTCTTTTCAAAGCCGGTAGTGAAATCCTGTTCTTAACTTTTTTTTAATTTATTTTTTCTGTTCAATTTTCACCACATACTAGAAAGGATTTTATTTTCTTCAAATCGTTAAAGTGTTAAAATCTATGTTCTTGTACGTAATATCTACCTATGAACTACGATAACTTTCCTAAACTCTAAGTTATTGACTTCGAGGTGCCGATTCAGAAAATGAAAAAAAGTATGTTACCTTGCTAGATTTCGCTGATTAATAAATAAATTGTTATTTCCTAATTATTTACGATACCTGTAACTTCAACATTTCTGGAATCTCAATTGTTCTGGTGAATGAAATAACCTCTGTGATATTTTATCACTCAAAATGAGTATCCATTTGATGATGGCCGTTTACCGAACTGAAGCAATGTGGTTCATCATTTATACATCAGACACTAATCACATTGACCAGCATGTTTGAACAAATCCTAATATAACCCAGATCAAATACAAATTTCAATCCGCATACTAACAAGCATATGCCCTAATAACGCTTTCAATCAACAACATCGCTAATCACCACTGGTATTTACTTACGGCTTTAATTAGTTTTAGTGTTTTGTTTACAGGCTTGCTTTGATTAGAAGCCATATTTATAATTGACGAAGTGCGATAATTCTTTTATTTTCATAATCAACTGGGGTTTTTCTTTATACAAAAACCTAATGTGAATGTGTCAATTCTGAAATTATATGATATAAATATTTCCTGAAAAATAACATTTATAACTATGTAGTCTAGTAAACAAATACATAAAACAACTTTGGATCTTGATACTAGAGCAAACTAAGCAATAACAAGGGAGAGAATCGTGGCACTAAGCAATAACAAGGGAGAGAATCGTGGCGATAACTTCACATTTTAACCATGGGCCAATGAACGCTCCTGGATAGTTCACAACAACAGTGATTAGAGCAGGTACGGCTGAAACATCTTTTTTCGCTGGAATTGCTTTCCGGTATGCAGTGTGACCATCTTCATTAAATAGTCCCAACAAGCGTTCACCTTTTCGTGCTGTTTTGGGTTCCTCAGTCCAGCTCACTTGGTACTGGTTTGATCCTACAATGGAAACTGGTGATATATTTGCATCCAATTTCAACCACGCCAGAGCTGCATTTCACAGTAATTTTAGAAATATAAGCAATATTGGAGATTATTGTGTGATTAGTGTTGTGAATGATGTTGAAGTTACCTCTGGGTTGGAACAACTTGAACGTAAACTAGCAAAAAACTTATCAAATACGTAATTAACAATAAAAAGTGTGACATTGCTGATGTTTATACAAAGAACAAAGTGATACATAGGCTTTTGTCTACCAAGAAACGGCTGGTTCAATGATTGGATGGACTATAACTAAACTACTATAGCAATGTAAATGTAACTAATGATAATCGACAACATGCCAAAAAAAATAATTCTTTGAATACTCAATTGCGCTGTACTTTCCTAGAAAAATTATTTTTGATTATAAATAATGAGAGTGATGGTTTATACATTACCTGGATTTCCAAAGTGTTATCTTTTCTGAAAATTAGTAGTTCTTCTGCAGTGGATTTTAAGAAATCTTTTAAAATAGATTTCGTCTGTAAAGAGTACCGTTTGAACAGGTAGACAAGAAACATCAAATTCCAATTTGTTTTTCTCTATTTAAACATTATTAAAGTTTATAGTTTTTAAACAGTTTTATTACAATTTGTGTAAGAATCCTCAGTACTCATACTTGTGTTGTGATTTCCTCAGTATACAATGGCGACATGTTAATGATAATCAACGATGGCAGTTTATAAGGTTATATTGTATTGTTATTAAGTATCCTATAACTATACATTTACTATACATTTTAGTTTATGAATTTACTAAATTGATTAATATTGGGAATGATGAGGAGTTCTGTTTATCCGAATGTGTCGAAAAGTTCCATATTGAGCATATTGGATGTTCTGATTGATTTTTTGAATGAAATTGAATTGATTGAAATTAGACATATTTCTTATGATGGCTGGCATATACATCACATTCAACTAAAGTGAAATAAGAATATGTTACAGTGTCTTATGTTATGTGGAGAATCAAATATCATGAAAACAAGTAGATCATGTGTGTAGATCTAAAAATACGGAATTTCTGCTCGGACAACAAGGAGACCATACAAAATATCCCTGTTTTACTTGTCTGTGGTACAGCAGAACTAAGTCTCAGCATTGGGTTTGAAAAGACTGGCCTTTCAGGGAACGATATAAATAGGATCTGTCTGTCTGTTTAAAATCTGTTTTTCCGTTAATCAGGAATGGTGATTGTTTCAAATACAGATTCAAACAGATTCATAATATAAGTATAGAGAAACTGAAAAACGGTCCGCAAATGAGACGGTTCATACCTTCGTTTCGGAAACGAAAGTTTTCAGTTATGTGGTTGATTTTGAAAAAGATGACCCCAATGAATTCATTAGGATTGCACAAAATTTTCTGAGACATCGTTGAAAACATATTGTGGCACTTCCAGCTGCTTGGTTATGATATGAGAATTAACATACACCTCATACACAAACATTCAAACCGTTTTCCAGAAAATCTGGTAATCTGAGTAAAGAACAAAGGAAACGATTCCATCAAGATATTCTAACTGTAGAGAAGCAGGGCCAGAGTTACTGGGATGTCCACCTGGATGGACTACTACTGGAGTATTACAAATAGCCATTGTAAACAAAGTCAAGCAAGAAAATCCTATAAATGAAATTTTTTAGTAAATATTGCTTGTTTTCTAATAATTGTTGATAATTCAAATATTTCTCTTGAGAATAACTTTTTTTGTATACCTCGAAAACTTAAGCTGGTACAAAAAATCTGACGTCAGCTCTGAAATCAGCACTAACTCTGTTCTTTTGTGCAATCCTAACGAAAGTCATCATGAGATAGCTTGGGCCTTTCATTTTCAGTTGATAGTTCTGAGAATAGATCACCTCCTGATTACGTCACTTTTATGAGTTCAATTTAATATTGTGATGTGCGAGAGCAGTGAATTTTTCCTATTCGAAATCGGTATCAATATAATTAATCTTCTACAAATATTTATATATTTTCTCATGCCATATGCCAGACAATTGGCTTATGGTATGAAAAATATGAAACATATGTTTTGAAATGCGAAAACTGCACCGATTGTTGTTCCATGTCTTGCTCGCAGCCCTCTCTCTCTCTCTCTCTCTCTCTCTCTGTGTTGCCCCTAAAGTAATATACGAAACGTAACTATCTCTCTTTCTATCTTCACTAACTTATACCTCCCTCTCAACTTCCGTTCGCCTTGCCAGATCACACTTTTCGTAACTCTCATGTCACGCATTCACTAGCTTGGTCCCCAAGTCAAACACGCGTAATATTTCTTCTTAGAAATGCTGAACTGTAAATAACCTGAGTTTTTCTATTTTCAATAATCAACATTCGGTTTTTTTCAAACCAAGGAATGAGAAGAGAGGCATTTTATTGCTTTACTTTCATTTCTCGTTAGACCTAAAAAATCCAGACTGAGTTATCTCGGCTTGGATCATTTCGTTTACAAATATGGCATTACTTCAAGTTGGAAGCCATAAAGTTTTATAAATGTTGCAAAGTTAATGCCAATAACTCGTTTTATAGCTCAGTTCGGGAGTCCATAAACCCGTTTTTTATTTTCCACCTTCTCATTGGGCATAACAATAAAACTTCCTGAAGTTCCCTCTGATGAGGCGTACCCATTTTTTTGTTCGAGTTCATTCAACCAGACTGTGAACTACCTGTTTATTTGTGAAATTTTCAGTTCAGCAATTAATCTGTCAGGTTTTAGAGAGGCCTATCTGGGTCGAATATTTTTCTGATGGGTTGAATGATAGATTAGGCCTTTAGTGGGGAATATAAATACTTCAGCTAAAAATAATATTTCGGGATATTTTACTAGATAGACGTGAAAAAGATGAATGCTTGTGATGTTTGTTTCAGTAAGTCAGAGTTGAACATCTAAAAACTGTTTGTTATGCTCGATGTAAATGCAGTTGTACCTATGGAATGAAATCATCGCTTGAAATAAATATGTATAAATCATGGTACTCAGGCTTTGAACCTTCTAAAGCGATCAACTATATTGGCAGGTTGAAATAATGAATTTACGACAAATTGTCGCTGTCTCTTTGATTTTGGATGAAAAATTAAAAAAATGGATATATGGATATGGATATATAATACTAATAATATATTTACGTCATTGATCACGAAGTGATGTAGAATGAGTCAGTCAAACATTATTCTGATCATCAACATCACATAAGTTAAAACATATAAAAACACAAACATAAGTATATACAAACTAATCACTATGAATGTCAAAGTACCTACTTATCAATGTGAAAATGCAGCTCTTGAAGATATTAAGAAAATAACTGAAATATATAAAATACTAGAGTTTGCGCGCGGCCTCGCCCGCGTCGAATTTGGTTTGTCACATTAAGTTGCGTAAAATATTTTTCATTTACCCAAAATTTCTTCAGGATTACAATTTCAAAACTGACAAAATGTAATACAATCTTCAAACCTCTATTTCCCCCTTGCGAATGGATATTCCTGATTCCCTTTATTGATACTTATTCATGATATACAAAGAACCTACCTGCATATTTCAAGATTCTAGGTTCAATAGTTTCGGCTGTACAATAATATAAAAGTGTCAGTCAATCGATAGGTACCCATTTATACAATGTAGAAAAGCACTAGCAAAAAAACAGAAAGGATTAGAATGAAATACATTAGTAATCCTTCTAATACTACTTCTACTAATATTATAAATGCGTAAAGTTTGTGAGGATAGGTGTATTTACGTTTATTACTTTTTCATGTCTAAACTGCTCAACGAATTCAAATGTAATTTGGAGACTTGGAATCACACATAGGGCAGGTTCCCATGGCAACGCATGGGAAACAGCGGGAAATAGCTAGTTATGCATGAGTGGGTACCTATTGATTGACTGACACTCTTCTATTAGCGTACAGTCGAAGTTACTGAATCTAGAATCTTGAAATATGCAGGTAGGTTCTTTGTATATCGAAAATAAGCATCAAGAAAGGGAATCAGGAATTTCTACCCCCAAGAGGAAAAATAGATTCAAAGATTGCATTGAATATCGTCGGTTTTGAAGTTGAAAATCTGAAGTTTTGGGTTAGTAAAAAACTATTGTAACTAGTGGTTCAAAATGGTCTATCGCGAAACAATCTGACAAACCAAAGGATAGCGGTTATAAATCAAGAACATATCTAGCTTCTTTCGGTGTGCCTCAGGGCTCTAACCCTGGTCCTCCTTTGTTTTTATTATTCATTAATGTTTTACTGAAAGTTTAGCTTGTGAGCGATTATAATGTAACTATTTAAAAAAATAACTGTCTTAAACAAACTTATTTTTAACAATACTTCACTAACACAACTAATTTATATACACAACTTAGCACCTAACGCTTAATTTATCTTCACTGTTTGTTAACGGCACAATTCACTTTCTAGCTATAGACTCTCTCTATTGACAGAGAGCAGGGTTTATATACCACTAACGATCTTTCTAGATGTATCTAGAGATCTCTGTTCTCGCCTAGTATTTTCCCGACGTGTCAGACCGCTTCTTTCGCGATGATGTCATGCGTTTGATTGCTGAGGTATCGGTCAGGGTCGGCTTCAGATTCATTACAATATTTTGCAGATGGTCTAAAATTATTTTTTTTAATTAAGATCGAAAGTGAATCTGTAAATCTTCAATCTCAATTAGAACTTCTTGATGCTTCGTGCAGCAGCAATAGATTGAAACTCAATGCAGAGAAATGTAAAGTTATAAACTATAGTAGAAATAAGTAGGTTTATATATTGCATCTCAGCAGGTTCAGATCTGCTGAGATGCAAGGATATCAGAGACATATTTCACGAACAGTGTCTGAGTCCTTGAGGGCTTATAGTTTCATCGTTAGAAATTGTAGAAACTTTCGAAATTTCAAAACTATGAAGATGTTGTATTACACCTACGTACGTTCGAAGATTGAATATGCAAGCATCATCTGGAGGCAATTTTATGAGATTCATAATCTATGCATTGAGAAAGTTCAAAGAAAGCTTTCTAAATTTTCAATTTTCAGATTAGATGGTTCTAAGCCTGAGTGAGGTAGGTGTCACTAACGATAAAATATATAAACATTTGGAACTTTTCACTTGAGAACATCGCAGAAATTGTGCATCGCTCATATTTTATTTAAATTAGTGAATGAGAGAGTAGAATGTCCCAAAATTCTGGAACCAATTGATTTTAATGTATCATGTGTATGAATTTCAATAGTATTAGTTCCCAGTGTGATATATATGTCGCAGCCAAATGGTTAAAATAGCCGTTCAATCAAACTGCTAGCTCTTTGACTGAAAAATGCCATTCAATCACACGGCTAGTATTTCAATTGAATATTTGAGGCGCTCAAAACGTTCAACGTTCTAATTGAATTAGAATTAGAATTAGAAACGCACCTAGCGCCGCATCGCACCGCGGCGCTAGGTGCATTTTGTTTTCAAGAGCTCAGTACATATAACAAGTAACTTATTCGCCTAGAGCTAGAAGAAAATGTTAAACCAATTTTCCACAAGCCTCATCCGGTTCCATTTGCTTTTCGGGAAAAGGTGAAGATATAATTGAAACAATTAGAAAAAGAAGGTGTAATTCAGAAGATGGACAATTCTAATTGGGGAACGCCATTAGTACCTGTTGTGATGGCAAATAGTAAAGACATTCGGATTTGTGCCAATTACAAAATGATGATAAACAAATATCTTAAAGATTTTAACCACCCCTTACCCAGCATAGATGAAATTTTTGTACCTTTACAAGTCACCATAGTTAATTTGCCATTAAACCAGTTGGCTAAGCGACGTCTAGCTATAGTGTTGACAGTCAACAAGTTTACTAGACGACGTATAGCCGTGTGATTGAATGGCGTTCATATTCATTTGTCTTTGTTTAAATGTTAGCATTGTGAATATAATTTCAATTTTGTAGTGCTCTATAAATGGGTGAATGTTGGACAATTGAGCTACTATCAATATTATTACAATTATAAGATGAACATTTCCAGAAAGTCGTTAAAAAAAGGCAAACCCATTACTTTTCTCTCTGACATTTTGTCCAGAATTCAAGACCTTCAGAATATTTGTTCACAAGATTTTTTTAGAAAACCTGAAAATCACTTATCTGAATATTAGCATGAAAAGAGAAATGAAAATTTCGGTTCATTGTGTGAGTTTGAAAATGTCCATATAGGACGAAACTGCAATAACGTTAGTTACAATTAAAAGTGGTAAAAAACGGAAATTTTCATTTCTATTTTCATTATGATCTCCTACCACATAGTAACAGCTACATCCATCAATTTATTGAATATCAGCACTTTGTTAAAAAAGAAACACCTTGTATAATATAAACATATTTCAATATCCGCTCTGTTCGATGATCCTATGGTGCAATTTGGCCTACACCAGTACTTATATGACGAAAAAATTCTCCAATTCCAACAAAGGCTTGCCGTAAACCTCGGCATAATGGAGACCATATTCAAATTTCCTTTATTCATGTGTACCTACCAACCGCACCGTATCATAACACTCGCATGTATTAAAAAAGCAAACAGTTCTGGCAAATATTATTCTTCAGCTCGATCCCTTATTTACACAGTGTATTTCCTCGATATTAACTAATAAACTTCGGTTCAAGAGAGAGCTGTTTTGTTTCACGAAACGAAAACATTACCTTGCCGACATTTTACCGGAGTCGTTGAACTATTTAATTGCTGTTTTTACACTTGGCAAACTCGAGGAAGTTATATTGCCGTGCGGTTATGGTCCATTTATTATGTGTTTGGTGTTACATTAACCAGAGGACGGAAAATGAACGATTATTTTAATTAACTTCTTTGGCTATTAGACCTGTTCGCCAAAATCAAAAGGAAATAAGCTTGCTCATTGCGCCTGGTGCACAAAGTTTATTTTCTGTGAAGATCACCCTACTTATAAGTATTTATGTAAAAAATAATGGTCCAATTTGAAATATGAATTTGAAAACCAGAGCACAGTAGAATAATACAACCAGTAGGCTCTCCTACCACGTGATCCGCCCGAGTTGCTGGGAATTCAAACGCTCTTAGGATGAGATTTTCATCCAACGCGTTCAGTGCTGTAGTATCGAAGGATTCGACGGTACCACGTGCATCGGATTAGTTATAATAAACGGTCGGAAATTGATATGGTCTTTGGTTTATTCCGTGTGGTTATTATGGTTTTTAGGTTTTGTAGTTGGTTATAGGTAACTTACCACAAAATCTTTTATAATATCCTTAAATATTGTTTTAACATGAGCCCAAGCCTATGGTAAAACAACGAAATTGGCTCCGCACTTCGTTTCGAGGTCCTCAAAAACTTTGGGGATTACTTGGGACTTACTGGTTGATTTTTACTATGACCAGAGTGTGTGTGTACTTATGGTGTACAAGATAAAAATCTTTTAAAAAATCTTGACTTTATAAAATGATGGCTATATGGTCAAGAAGCAATGAAAGTCAAAAGTATGATACTGTTCTTAATAGATATTGAAGAAATCGAATAATCGTTAAAAACTTGGGGTGACAGCATTGCATCAAGCAAGAAAGCTGCGCCGCCGGACGAAGCTTCTGTTCACTATAGACAGGAGGAGTCTGGACAAATGCGACATAGCAGCAACTGCCATATAAATTAAAGAAGAAGAAACTAGCTTCAGGATGGCTGCTTTTCGTGACGGTGTGCGCGCGCATCGTGAAAATGTATAAGTCATCAATACAGTTTATTGTATGTTTGTAGGGTTTTACAAAAACCGCGACACGTGTTCCGCTATACTATAGCTTTCTCAAGCGTTAATATAATAAGTAAATAAGTTACTCTCATGATTTTTCCCTAACGCGCCAAAAGATAACTTCAAAAATCTCTCAAAACAACAAAAAAATTGTGAGAAAAATATTACCCAAATCGATGAGATTTTCTTACTCGCCTTCCTTGCTTGTGGAATTGGCCGCAGTGGTAGTGCGCCCGACTCACGATCGGAAGACCGTGGGTTCGATTCCTGCCTCGACCAGATATTTCTCTCTAGAGAATTTGTCTGGTTCAGGCTGGAATGATTCTGATTAGGAATCACATATTAAAAGTTAAGACCTCGTTAATCTCGCACAAGTTTCTCAACTTCTGAGAGTTGTCGTTCGTATGGGGGCGACAGCTGATTAACGAAAAAACATATTTTTTCAAAACAGATTCTTTCGTAGGTACACAGAGAAATTATCATCTAATCAACCGGATACCTATTGACTCAATGGTATACTGTAGTTCGTATTTCAAAAAAAGGTGTATACTTCAGGCAGTCATAACCTTACTTTTGATAATCAAGTGGATTTCAATGAATTGACTTGAAGGATTATACAGTAAGTTTCAAATAGTTTGCATCATGTGGGAAACTTTTTCATTATCCATTTTTCAGAAAATTTACAGGGGTGAACAAAAAATAGAAATTTTGATCAAGACTAAACTACCCTTTGAGGCTTGAACCAGAACCATAAAAAAAATATTTTTTTTTGTTTTGCTACGTAGGTTGCTGTGGTTTCAAATCTGAATATAGTTTTCAAATTTAAACAACTTTTTTAAATGAACTTTTTTAATGATGTCAAAAATAAAGGTAGTTTACCCCTGATCAAAATTTCTATTGTTTGTTCTCCTCTGTACACCATTCGGAAATTTAGAATTTTGACAACTCTACTTCAGTTTTAACGTAATACACCAATTTTTGTCAGGGATAACATTTTCTGACAAATGGATCATAAAAAAGTTTCCCATATTGGGCAAACTTTTTGAAACTCTCCGTGTGTGATTGGTAGGCATTAATACGTTTTCATTCTTAGTAGATAGTCTTTTCAATGATGTTAACTTATTATTGGTATAAAAAGCACACAACTATACTTTTAATCGAAGGGAATATTGAATAATTTCAATTATCACTCTAATCGACATGCAAATTGGAAAAAAGGTATTGTATATTTCTGAATGACAAATGTACTTTTTCAAACTCTCTTGCTAACAATGTTAAAAAACAATAGAGAACTTCAAACTTCTATAGAAAGAAAAAAGGAGAAATTTCATTGATAATTATATGACCAAAATCGGCCACTGTCTTAGAAATGGAAAAATAGGAATATATGAAGTAGTTTTTGTCGTTGAATCGATTTTTTTAAACCTCCTCAACGGATATTTAAAACTAAATATAGGAAATATCGATTTTGTTCTTGATAGAATTATTTTCAAGTCACTATTAGAAAGGATACACACTCGTTTCGTCATACGTGAAAAAATTAAATTATTATTAAGATATCAAATTTGTCATTTCAAATTTTATTGCCAAAGTTAAAGTGATGATCTTCATTTTCAGTGTTGAAATTCAAGTGTGAAATAGTGAACAATTTCAAACAAAGTTCTAAAACTCCCGATCTATAATTAAAAAACTCATCTGTTTCATTTTTTCTATTTGGAATATCGTCTATTAAATTTGATGCCTGAAAATATAAAAAACATCAACACCAAAATAATCTTTAAAAAAATGGCTGATTTTTTTGTCAAGGGCAGAACACAAGCACTACAGGAAAATCCTTAAGGCGCTCTAAGAGCGATGCCTGTGCGAAAGTTGCGATTGAATCGCTGGAGATCAAATCCATTTGAAAAAATGTTCTCAGGAAGTTTATTCCACATACACGCAGTTCTCAAATGAAAGACTTTTCAAGCAGTGAAGTTTGAGGTGTACTGAGTTGAACCTCAGAAAGATGAGCAGCCACAGTCCGTCGCGTATTTTCTGACAGGTACCGCTCTCGATGGAATCGAATGTGGCAAGTCACTTGAACACCTCTATCTATTAAAGAGAGACAAATCTCCAACCTTCGATGTTCCAGACTATCAAGGTTGCGAGTAATGTTCGAATCCAGCAGCTTCATGGTATGCTTAGGAGCGGAGCTTCATACATGGGACCAATACTCCAAAGAAGGTCTGACCTGAGCTTTATAACGCATCAAAATTTGCTGATGTGTGTACAGTTTTCTGGTTCGAAACAATGTTCGAAGCTATTGAGAAACAGCCTTTGCAAATCCAGCGACATGAATGTGCCAAGACATATTGGATATACACAGAAACAGACAGAACATAACATAATACATAGCAACAACTAATAGCAGATGTTTGTTGTTGCAATATTGAATTGATTCTGCTTAGTGAATCCAGAACAACAACTGATATCCACGATTTTGAACTGGAAATTAGTAATTATACACTTGTTAGATGTGATTCAGACTATAGACATACTGGCGTTGTTATTTACATACGAAAGGGAATCCAATTCGTACATTATGAAACATTTA
>WOGP01003658.1:0-14903 GCA_015342065.1 Leptinotarsa undecemlineata
ATGTTTTGTTTATTGCTACTTGGTCGAAAAAAATCGTGTTAAAAATACTTCTAAAGTGTTAAAAATATTTTTAATACACTACTTCGTGACAGTTGTACAAAAAATAATAATTGACAGGATTGAATGTATCAATGGAGAACACAAGTACGAGCGAATTGATAAAGAAATAATTTCGAAAATAATTTTAATAGTTCCGCAGTTCTCAATGTTATTAATGATGGCATTGTCTAGTTGTAGATTTTTGTTTCAATCTTATGAAAGAACAACTTTCCTTTGCGGATATTGAATTGCACAGAAATATAAATTTTTTTCCTCAGTTTGCATATAATTCATTCCGTGTCTAGTTTGAGAATGAAAATAATTCTTGTAAATGGAATTTTATATTATTTTCATTCATCATGTGGAGAGCGTCTCCAATTGTTTTACAAGTTGAAGTTATAGAGATCATATTTATCTATTTTTATACAATCAAACTTTAGTAGAAAGCCAAAAATATTTATTTCAAACAATAAATCTTTCCACAAAATATTTGGTGGTACGTATACCGTAAATAAAAATAGAAGATTAATTATGGAAAAAATTATTGTTTTCATCATAATGAGAGTTTCTTGAGTAATGAAAATGAAGTTTGAACAATCAAAGCTCGGCTAAATTTCTCCAAATTAAAATTGGAAGATCATACCTAAAGACCTCATCTCTTTTTGTTTGAAAATTAGTGAAAAAAAATGTGTTGCAATAACGTGAATTCTCAACTATTCGTCTAAGCGGAATTAGTAAAGTTTTTCCAAACAAATATATCACTTAATATTTTCAAACAATAACGAAGGGATATTGATATTGAAATTTCACTCACTTTTTTCAACTCATATTGTCTTTATTTCAACACAAACATATGATGAATAGTGTTGAAGTAATTCGGGAAAACGTTCTTATGTATTAAACAATATCAAACAATAAATCTCTCCACAAAACATTTTTTTTCTTGAATCCAATATCTTGGAAAATTATTTATTACCTTCTTAATTTAATTTACAGTTTTTTCAGCTTCATATTCAATCGCTCATCAATTATATTACCAACCAAATTTTTTATTTACAGTTTTAAGTGTTTTTCCAGTTTTGAATAATTGAGCGCTTCTTTCATTGTATATTTTGATTGTTTCTTGATTTTATATTTTCATTTTTTCCTGTTCTTTTTTCAACTCGTCAGAATATCTTTGTTTGAGATTTTTTTAAATTTCAATTTCATTTTTCGAATCATTACATTTTCATAAACACCCACTATTAAAAACTGATTCCATTGTTATTTATGTTTTGGTAGTACTATTGAATGATGATCCCAAAATTCAAATGTTCAAATTCAAAAATAGTTCCACTTCTAAAAATCTTCTTTGCATCTTTTGATAAAAACACCTTTGATAATAAATAATTTCATTATTTTAAAATATGTTATTGAAAGAATAGTAGAAGTATTAGTAGTTCGTTGCCCTCCAAAAATGTGTTACAAATGGTGTCTCAATGAAATTAAATTATTTTTATGATAAATTCAGTGGTGTAAAGTAAGGAAAATGCGTTCAATCAAAAGTATCAAAAAATCAAAACCGAAGAGTACAATGATTATGTAGAAACAACAAATCATTTTCATACTCAAAATACGAAACCGTAGTCCATAGTTCCAGTTAAAATATCAACCATGTTGAAAACGATATTTGCCAATAAAAAAATAAACGATCGGAACATTTTACATTGAAATTGGATAAGACTACTCCTCTAGGTCAGTTTCAAACCTTTCTCAGAAATCCATCCTCTTCGCAATAAATATTAATGCTACTTTGCATATTATCCTTGCAAAATTTTTATTTATGGACTAATAAAGAAATATACCACGAAAAGTTATGGGAATTGCACAAGTCATTTGGGATTTTTGGAATCAATTTTTATTGTTTTATTACCACCAGTTGTATAGGTAGTAAAATACTACGTAAAAAGTCAGCGAACATTTGCATTTTGTTGGGTAAGTTTTCGAAGCCATTAAAACGTTAACTGTTTTATTTGGGTTCCTCTACTAAAGAACTAACTGTTCTCTTGTGACCATAAATAAATTTAGTCTTTTATTGTTTGACCCATTCTTTGTCATTGTTAATCAGATGCCAATGTCTGGAATTGTAGAAAGTGAAAGGAAAGCGGTCATCCCTCCTTTGATTTCGCTACACAAAAGCTTTGAGAAGTTTTTCATTAGGCTATGAAATTTTGATAATTACATATTCTCTTTAAATTATTGATAAGATTCGCTTGATATTTATATTATGATTTCCACCTGAATATCATTAGGAAGGTCAAATATATTTACTTTATATTTGGTGAATGCTGA
The DNA here is from genome assembly GCA_015342065.1 of Leptinotarsa undecemlineata. Lineage (NCBI taxonomy): Eukaryota > Metazoa > Arthropoda > Insecta > Coleoptera > Chrysomelidae > Leptinotarsa > Leptinotarsa undecemlineata. The sequence goes on from WOGP01003658.1 coordinate 2,371, forward strand.
ATACAATATGGATATGAAACATGGATATCAAGGTTTTAGTTCTGACATGAATATTTTTTACCAAAAATCAAAATATAATTTCTATCATACTGGTTTTGAAAAAGTGAGTACTGTATCAATTATGCTAATCTTTTAGTGATTTCGACTAATACGGCACACCTCTGATGTCAAACTCTGTGAAGTTTAGATATGTAAAACACTAAGAATACCTGAAATAATGCATCAACATCTAATATACAGGTAATACTCCTTATTATAGATTTAAAGATTCAAGTAGAGAAATTTGCATTTTCCAGATGAAACATTCCCAAAATAACTGTGATTATTAGGAAAGAAAGTTTTTGGCTTTCTACTACTCCATCTTGATACAAAAAATGTGGGAATCTTCAAAAGAAAGGAAGGAAGTAATCAATTTGAAAATACGTAACTCTATACATGGATGTGAAGATCATGCAAATAAGCAACTTTCAAACACAAACTGGAAGAAAGTCCTCCTGAAACAGCTACTCCCATATATAAACATTGAATTAAACGAGAGAAAAAAATCTTTCGAAACAAATACTTTCATATGAACACTGAATTATACAGAAGATACTTTTCTCTACTCAGTTTGCATTCCAAACATTAGTTATAGAATAAAATCAGATATCATTCACAGGAGTTCTTCTTGAAATGAATGGTAACAAATTGCACTTACATGGAACACTGTCATCCTCACTGGTAGACATCGATGTTTCACCGTAAGACAATTGCCTTAGGGCTCTTCAGTACCAATCTGGATAACATTATAGAAAATACACACAATTCATTCATGAATTACGATTTTTTATGTCACGGAATAACTTTGATCTACTTATATCATCGATGACACCGTAATGACATTCAACAATATCATTACTTACCTTAAGACTGAAGAGCCCTAAGGCAAGTGTCTTACGTGAAACATCGATGTCTACCAGTGAGGATAACAGTGTTCCATGTAAGTGCAATTTGTTACCATTCATTTTAAGTAGAACCCCTGTGAATAATATCTGTTTTTATTCTATAACGAATGTTTGGAATACAAACTGAGTAGAGAAAAGTATCTTATGTATAATTCAGTGATCATATGAAATTATTTTTTTCGAAAGATTTTTTTTTTCGTGTAATTCAATGTGTATATGAAAGTAGCTGGTTCAGGTGGGCTTTCTTCCAGTTTGTGTCTGAAAGTTGCTTCTTTGCATAATCTACACTTCCATGTATAGAGTTACTTCTTTTCAAATTGATTCTTTTGAAGATTCCCACATTTTTTGTATCAAGATGGAGTAGTAGTAATCCAAAAACTTTTTTTCCTAAAAATCAATCACTCCTAAAAAATAACTCCTTCAATTCAAGTGTGATCATATTTATGCAAAGTTATGAATCAAAATTGGTAGTTCCATCTGATTTAATTTTCTTCAGTATCGATGGGCCTTGAAAGTTCGTCAGATTATCTAAAAGTTCCGAAGAATACTACATTTCAATCAAAAGAAAATGAAATCCAAAGTTATGCACACTTTAGATAGAGAAACAGGCAGTACAACACATCACATATATTTCAATTAAATCGATGAAGGAATAAAATTCTGAGATTAGTAGTTCATAAACAAAATATTTCATTAAATATTGTAACTACTGTTTTTATTAAAGTTAAATGTTGAATTAGTGAGCATAATTACTAGTAATCGAAAAAAGAAAAATCCAAAATTCAGTAAAAAATCATCCGATCGTCTTTAGGGATTACAACTATTTGCATTTATTTAACTTAGATTGTAAACAAATATGTATGATTTTAGTCTGGAATGATTTTGATTTGAGAAATGAGAAAAAAGAATAATAATTTTGATACATCGAAATATTTTTTAATTCACATCGTATTCAACCGTAAATATTTGGATGAGTAAGTGGCACCGACCAATACGAACCTCAACTATTTTTCCACTTTTCTAGTAGTTTGTTCATATCCGGGTTGGGTTGAACCCACATCTGCTGTTATGCATTATTACCCCTCTTCTACTATAGTCGGATATGATTGTAACAGTCTGTCAGAATCAATGATTGACTGCAATAATCATCAAAGTTGTTTCTAGTTCAGTTATCATCTCTGGATTCATTGTTATTGGTAATGAAAATGTTAATGTAAATGTTCATTCAGATAGATGATATAAAATAAACTAATCTATACTTGAAAAACAGAAAAACCCACAGGAGACGAACTTGTGCACAGAAATGCCGCTTAGTTTTCGGGAAGATACCTACGAAATATTTTTATTTTTTTTTGAATATCAGAATATAGACCTGATTTCACAATTTTCACAAAAGGAGATCCTGAATAGAAGCTGAGACGAACATCAAAACAAGTTTACGACAAATTACAAGATTGTTGGGACAAATGTGAGATAAGTTTTAAACAAATAAAAAATATCAATTCCAGAAATTGATTGGAATTAGGTACATATATTAGTTTTTTATTATTTCAATAAGTTGATGGGTGTTGCCTTTACTACGTGGTAGGAAATCATGGTGAAGAAAAGAGAATTGAAACTTTTTATATTTTTACCACTTTTATTTGTAACTAACGTTACTGCAGTTTCGTCGTGTAAGAACATTTTCAAACTTACACAATAAATTCGAAATGATTGATTACATTAACCCTTATATAATACCACTGTAGGTAATAATATAGATACTTAGCTTGATTGAGTATCTGAATTTTGTTTACTAGTGACAATGTGGACATGCTAATTTGAAAATCGGTGAGTTAACTAGATCGATTTGATCATTTAACAGGTTGCACCCGCAATGTTTATACTTATGAATTTCCAATTATTTGGAATCCTTGGAAAGTAGATCGATGCACCCGCAATGTGTATGCTTAAAATCCTTGGAAATTCATAAACATTGAAGGTGCAACCTGTTGAATGATCAAATCGATCTAGTTAACTCATCGGTTTTCAAATCAGCATATCCACATTGTCACAAAATTCAGGTACTCCATTAAGCTAAGTACTTCTATTATTAACTACATTGATGTTATATAATGGGTAATGTAATGAATAATGTTTAGTAAAATGTATAAGTATGAAAATGTCCATATAGGACGAAACTGCAGTAACGTTAGTTACAATTAAAAGTGTTAAAAAAAAACAGAAATTTTCATTTCTGTTTTCATAGAAAGTTTCAATTCTATTTTCTTCATTTTATTATTTCCTTTTTATCTTCAATTCTTCCATTTATAGTTATTTTTCAAATTTATTCTGCTGTGGTTATAAAATTTATGTGAACTTTTCAACCAAATTCTAATTTTATTTCTTAAACCATTCATGTACATTCATTATTTTATTAAATTTGGTATCTCGTTGAAGAGTTTTGGCTCTAAAAATAAAAAGTTTCTTTGGCCGATAGTCTTTTTCAAACCAGGTACACTTATTGACAGTTTTTCTTTTATCGCGATTGAATTTTTTCGATTCGAACATTTTTTTGTTTATATTACAGAATGATGCAACATTTATGTAATGTAGGTACTCGTAGTTGTCTAAAGATGATCCTCAAACGTCATAACCAGGGTGAGTACGATTTTTATTAAATATAACTTTTATGATTCAATTATGGATGACTTACAGATTGGTCATGTGATTATTCCTTACGTTTATTTGAAGGTGGTTGACAATGTGGTGTATTTCATCAGTTCGGACTTCCATTGTCTAATATAATATAAATTGATTTGAAATCACTGAAAGAATCAGTGAAAAAAATAAAAAGATTAACCGAAAAATAACAATTTTATTAAACAAAAAACTGAAATTACAAAGAAATAACATACAAGCAACAATCAAAAATAAAAAAATTCAAATATTAATACAAGCTGGAAATAAAAACATTAAAAAATATTATTAACAAAAAATCAAATATAAAAATTAAAAGATTCCAAACCAAGTTACGTTACGACGTTACGATTGTTAGTATAACGATAACGATTCCACGATTGTGGATACTAATAATTAAAACGTCGTGACGTTACTTGGTTTGGAATCTTTCAATTTTTATTCTTCATTTTTTTGTTAATATTTTTTAATTTTTTTAATTTTCAGCTGGTATTGATATTTCAATTATTTTATTTTTTTGGTTGTTGCTTGTATGTTATTTCTTTGTAATTTCAGTTTTTTGTTTAATAAAATTGTTATTTTTCGGTTAATCATTTTAATTTTTTACAGATTCTTTCAGGGATTTCAAATCAATTTATATTATATTAGACTATAGAAGTCCAAACTGATGAAATATTTTTTTCAGAAATAACTTTTCAAAAAATCATTTTTCGTTCTATATATAGAGAATGATTAACGGCTGAAGAGAGGAAAAGAAAAATTATAATCAGTGAAAATTATGTTGAATTGGTATAATAAATTTTTTCACATTTTTTCTGGAATAGTTTTAACTAAACTATTCATTTTGAATTTTCTCCTCCTCTCCTAAGAAATTTTCCACTTTCGAAATAAACATGCGAATGTAAAAGCCAAATAGGTTTATTCCTTAAAATTATCCTTTTTTTCAAATATTCATTGAAAAAGTAACGATTTTGATAAAAAAAAAATCATACAATTTTTTTCAATTGAATAATTGCCTACAAAATTTTTTGTTCTTCATTCATTTCAAAGTAAGAGATACAAACGCGAAAAACGATGCTACTTCACAGCTTATTTAAATGACCCTTCTAAGTATAGAAAATTGTGATTAGTGGCGGACGTATTCGAAAAGAATCGAAATTAGTGCATTCAATTTCATTTCATTTTTATGACGTTAAGAATATATTTGAAAATGAAAGACACTTTCTCATTGTCATTTTCCAAACTGTAAATGGAGGCGTTTACAAATTTTTAATCTTACATTTGGTATCCGAGAAACCATCGCCAATTTTACTTTTTAGATGAACCGATTATAAGTTAGCTTTAATAGCGCAAATGCCACGCACAAGCTCTAAAATGAGCAACTTTTCCCAATTCACCCGATTTTGTATCTCTTACGGATATCGATTTTTCCATTCTGGCACTCCCCGTCATGGACACACTGTATAATGTTTCTAAGGAAAGTGTAGATTATCAAAACTAAATTTTAAATATCGCCTTGCTAAATATTGAAACATCCTGTATGAATTCGTAAACCCTTCGTGCTTTTAATGCGGCGAATTTCACAAAGATTACTGGACCAGAATTTGTAGCAAATCCATTGTACTCGACATCTTTGTTATTATCGCATTTTAATCCTTTGAATGCAAACGCCCACAAAGGACAAAAACGTATCCTTTTCGGTGCAAGTCAAGCGGATAAATATCAGTCACAACCTTGTCAAAAAGGGTGACGTAAAATCTTTCTTTTCACGTTATTTAACAACTAGTATCGGCATATCGCTATTATCAAATCCAAAGGAAGTGAGATAGTCTCTCTATCAATAATACTCGTATGATGTTAGAAAAAAATATGTTTTAGCTCCCCTGAAAATATAGGTACAATGAAATTTGCACTCTCAAATTTTTGGACATGTGAATTTTTGTTATGTACAATATTAAATTAGCCTTGTCGGTGCTCGCAACAAAAAGTTTTTAACTTCTTAGGAGAAAAATATATAGGATATAATAGAACAAAAAAAGGAACAAAACATAAAATATATAAATAGAGCACCATGAACTATTATTTGGTTCAAAGAAAATTGACAGTTTTTGAGTATTGGTGGGTTCTTTAGATTATTCTACCAAACTACAGTTTATTCATCTTCTCAAACCATACTAGTTAGTAATTGCATTCACATATTTAATTTCGAACAAATCTGAAAAGTTAGTTTGATTTTAATATATTCATATTATAATATTCCGCTCATAATTGTTGCTTAGAAAATGCTATAACTATTTATTTGTTGAAGATCTTTTGCTGGAGAAATGAATTCTACAAGCTGTCAAACAAAAGGTCAAAATGCAATGATACTTTATGTACGAACTGGCCATAAGACACACTATTATGCACTTGATAACTAAGCAATAAAAAATAATTAATGAACTAGTATAGCAATTGATTATCACGAATTATGAGAAGATAGAAATAAGGTTTTCAAAAATAAATATCCAGAAATAACTTTTCAAAAAATCATTTTTGACTCTAGAGAGAGAATGATTAATTGCTGAAGAGAGAAAAAAATATATAATATTAGTAAAACTCTTATTCAACTGGAATTATGAATTTTTTCAAGTTTATTCTGAAGCGGTTTTTATTAAAATATTCATTTTGAATTTCTGTCTTTCTCTACTAAGAAGTTTTTCACTCTTGAAATGCACATGCAAAAATAGAAAGCGACAAAGGTTCATTCCTAAAAATTACTCTTTCATGAAAAAAATTTAAAATATTTATTGGAAAAGTAAGACTTTTGAGAACGAAAATCATCCAATTCTTCTCAAATGAATAATTGCTTACAAACCTTTTTATTCTTCATTTAATTCTGAATATATATAAACTGAACTTTCAGAAATAGAAATCGATAGAAATCAGTTCGTGTTCAAGCAAATAGTTGTTCTTCGTTTTTCTGAAGATATTCCTAGAAAATATAAAAAATAATTACGAAGAAAATTAAATTTGATGTATCTTATATGACTGTTGTTTTTAAAATAGTTATATTTTCAATACGAAGAAAATCTTTTTCGAGCCCTGAAGAAGAATTTAAATAAAATTGAAACGTTGTCAATTGTTTTTTTTGGAAAAATTGACCCTGTTACCCAACTAACTTTCTTAGAAAAAATAATTGGATCACTAAACCATTTAATTGAATATATATTTTAGGTTGTTTATTTTATTCATTTTGTAACCTTGATAAAATAGTTATGTCGGGACTGCGAAAAACAATTACCTCACCAACTAAATAATTAATTATTTTATAGTGCATTTCCTCAGTTAGAAGTATTATTTCCTGACAAACCGTATTTAACTGAAAAATTCATCTTTATCTCAGTTTTAGAAACTTCGTAACACAAAGACTTGCAGGTACCATTAACATGAACTACCCTGTAGTCCACTTTGATTCCATCAATTTTTGTCAACCTTGCTACTTATCCGAACAATGACTGACATCATTAACATCATCTTCCTAAATGAATTCGTCAGTGTATGACCTACTTAGCCCAAAATCTCGGACATAAGGCAACTTTCACGAATAGGTTGTTAACGTCATTTAAAGGGGTAATAAATGGTTCCTTTGGAATCATCAACAATAGTGTCGTCAGTAGCAGGAGGACATTAAGAGGACAAAAGAAGTCGTAAAGACTCGGTTGAAGAATTAGAACTGGCTTGCGAGAGAACTTAGACCTTGTATTCTGCACATGGCCACTCGTTGTAATTTTTGACACTAGATTTATGTGCTTCCTTCGTAAGAGTTATGTTACAAAAATCAGGGTTGTCCAACCACCAAAGATCAAACTTAGGCATTCTATCTTTGATAAATTAAGGTCAGAAGAAGGGTGGGTGGAAATAGTTGAGGAATTGAATATAAATCAAGTAAGTAAGAATGGCATATTTTTCTTTGGTTGATTGGAATTAATAGTACCATAATAAAAAATGTTAAAGAATTATCTTCAAAAAGGAACCTACTTCTGGGTCTTCTGAAATAATTGTGTAGAAGAATATAGAGTATAGGTGGGAATTTGATTACAAAATATTAAAATATGTGAAGATGTGAAATGAATTATTGTGAGCTGGTACAGCAATAAAAAATTTGATGAGGTAGAGGGGATACATAAATTATACTCTGTCAACCAGTTGTCACTTCACTAAGAACGATACCCTCACAATCAAAGAATTAACGAGATAGAATTAATGAGAAGCCGCCATTGTTTTACTTTTTGAAGAATACGCTGCAACTTATAACCAAGCAAAAATCTGTAAAAAATGTATGTAGTGGAAAAATGTTTCAACCATTAAATCGCGGTCAGTTTTCACAAAAATTCGCACTGTTCTCATAACCTCATAAGCATTTTCTTGCAGTTTCATGAATTTCTGATAACTTTTTTTTCATTAAGAAGTCGATTCCATCGCATATAATGGTAGCGACAGTTTATCAAGACCGTCATTTAAGATTCATATTCATATTATTTCATGCTTCCTGGAATACAACTATTTCAAATATTTTTAGAAAATGTGTTTTTCTTGAATGAATGAAGTTTCTTTCATATGCCGAGTGAAATATCCCCAGCTTGAAACTTCAAATTCATCTCAGATAGAATATGTACAGCCCTGGACCATCTGTAACATTTTGGAAGGGTGAAATGTTAAGAATTGTCCTTTTTAGGTTTTACGAAAGAAATGCAGACATAGTTGTTCGTATCACAATTTATTTTCTCTGTTTTTGAATCACTACTGAATACGAAAAGATACAACTTCGCTGAAAGTTAATAATGTTGGGATATCTCTTGATTAATAGATATATTCCAATGAAAAGAAGGATATCATATATCCTCCACATAATCGATTTGTTGTGAGGATAACATGTTTAACATTTATTTCAAAAAACGTATATACACTGTCTGTTCAAAAATGAGGTAAATTTGCATTTTTCACAAAAAATAATCCTTTATTTAGCAATTTCTCTTTTGCTCCTTTCAAAGTAGTCTTCAATCGTGGAAATAGAAAAAAGTCACCGCAGGGGCCAAATCTGGTGAATGCGGTGGCTGTGGCGTGATTACGGTGCAAACACCATGAATTGTTTTTCGACAATATCGCAATACCTACTCTTTCAGTTGTATTGTCAATTGCATATGCAAGAAATTTTCTGTAAAGATTCCTGCACTGACGCCTGTCGGATATAATCCAACACCCTTCGTGGTATTCGCCAGGGGAGTAGTTGTTTTCTGATGGGCGTCAGTCCATTCAACCTACTGTGTAGTTATATTCCAACGTTTCTTCAAACAGTTATGCAGTTTTTGATGTCCTTAATAGCAATTTCAAAATATCCTAATATGTAGTGACTTAAATATTAACTTCCTGGAATACCTCTGCTAATTATGGTTATACATTTTAAAATTCATTCTCTCGTGTCGGTAGAGATACTTTTCTTCGATACAGATAATGATCAGCAATAACACATATTCAACCCTTAGTTCTCAAATTGCGAACAAAAGTATTGCTACATGCCTTATTTAACCCTGAGCCTATATATAGGTATGGTTACAAAATCTCTAAGTCTTGGAAGAATTGAAAAACGTGTCGTCGGTGTATCACTGAAGAATATCAGTCTGGCAAAGAGATAAGAAGGATTTTGCGTGATGATAGTTCAAAACCCTTTTAAAAGGTGTTTTTATTTTCTCCCCAGCGTATTGGTGTGCGATGAAGCAGTTTAGTATTATTCTAGAGAATTTCTTTTGTATTTCAGTGTGATGTGTACTAAAGAAGGGTGAAATATACACTTATAGAATCTTAGTTTCATTCTGGGAATAACACTATACAGAGTGAGCCATCGAAAATGTACCGTGAGGCAGAACTGTTAGAGAAAAAAAAATAATATAGTTTAAAAACTAAAAAACACGCTTTTAAAGAACATCTAACCAAAAAGTTAAAAATATATTGTTTTAAATGACCTTAAAATAATTACGAACGAAAAATACTAGTATTATTGTGAAAAAAAGCGACGGGCGCTTGATATATAAAAAATATGACACAAAGCGCCCACGCTTTTTACACAATAATACTAGTATTTTTCGTTTGTTATTGTTTTAAGCTTATTTAAAAAAATATACTTTTAACTTTTTAGTATGATGTTCTTTATAACATGTTTTTTAGTTTTTCAAACTATATTTGTTTTTTATTTTTAAGTTTCGTATGTTATAAAAGCGTGTTTTAGTCTTTTTAAACTATATTTATTTTATCTAAACTTTGGGATCAATCAGCCGTATTGATATTTTACGATCCGGAGAGGGAGCTTGAAAATCAGCTACCAAGCCCAAAGTAGGAGGCGTGCAAAGGAAGGCAGGCGCGCGTGTTAATAAAAAAATACTTTTTTCAAATGAAAAAATACATGTAAAGTGAGTTCGAATTATATCGTTACGTACAGCGTCAGCTGCCCGCAAATAGATCACACAATAATGTCGATAATTCTGTCAAACACAGATCCCTATATGAACTGAAAAAGATAATTACAAACAAACAAACATACATACTGGTGAAGTTAATATAAACCGTGTAAAAACAACCCTCTGAGCGCTAGTGTCTTTCCCCAATTTTAATTAAATGGGAATGCGGCTGATAACTCATTCAAGAGGCTATGCGAATAATGAAAAAGTAGAAATTGCGTACTTATAAGGCTTTTAGATGTATTTGATCGTCGCTTACAATTTTACAAAATTATGAGTAAATGAGCGATGTGAATTGGTATTTTCCCATTTAATGTGTTTCAGGAAGAATTAATAGCGTAGTTGCAGTAGATTGCTAAAAGACCCAGTAGTTTCACTATCCGCACTTTTTGGTAATAAATCACAGCGCGCATGATCGAATAGTAGAGGGAAGTTTTTGAATGCGCCGTAAACTGCCTTGATAATCGGCAACGTTGTCATGTCTAAAATGTTTCATGGAATTTACTACTTTTGGCCTATCAGACTGACGACGTTTTCATTATGGCTAATATTACCACTTCGCCAGAAATATTCCAAGTTCGGATTCAGTTCATTCGTATTTTAAAACAAATAAAAACAATATTTAAAGAAAACATCGAAGATGTTACCAATAGGATGAAGTTTGCAAAAGGGTGGCAAACAATGATTTCATCATTCCTTAGTTTTTGGTCAATTTGAAAAGAAAAGGGATTGAATGCGTTGAAAATGTAATAATTTGTACTTATATATTTAAATTTATTCAAGAGCTACATTTGTAGCAGATATAAACAATATGTTTTCATCTAGAGCTTAGTAAATTAATGAATATTTCAAATAAATTGTTTTGTTCTTATTTGTAGCACATTTTCTGGATGTCATTAACCAAAAGGAAAATGTGCCAACACTCACTTCCAACAATAGTCAAATTATATCAGAAGTTTTTTTCAGTTTATTTTCTTGATATGTAGTCATTGTAATCAAAGATTCATTCAAAAACCATATATCGAATTAAATATTATAAAAAACAAAATAATTTCTCTTAGTGTCGTATACAGTCACAGATAATAGGTGCTTCCAGTAGCTTTAAAAATACTCGTAATATTTAGAACGACAAACGTGAAATACATGCAGCGAGTGCTGTCGTTGAGAAAAATGACAACAGTTCATATATATTTTGTGGTGTAATACAATAGTTACAGAAGATTCCAAACTCTTTTACACTAATCTCAATTTTCTAAGAAGTATTATATTGATTATTGGTTATCATCAAAATTTGTATTATTATTATATTCGTACACTGGCACGAAGCTTAGATATCTTTTTGAAAGTCGTTTAGTTGTTCCCGACCAATGTTTCACCCATACCACACACCTGTCTTCTTTCTAGTGCCATGACGAGTAATGAATTATATAAAAAACCCTTTTGCAATGTTCCTCAGAGAACAGGAATCATGTTGCAAGGGATCCTAGCTAAAACCAACTAGCAGAATTTGGTTTCGAAACGGTCACGGTGACCACCTGCAGGCAAATCTGGCATCTATTTGTTCAATGTTTTTCAAGGAGAATACTTTTGCAGTGGTACTTGTAAAAAAGCAGTGAGTATTATTCTTTATTCAGTTGAGACTGATCACCTGCGTACACGTATATTTCAATGTTGTTGCATCTCAAGAGGATCAGCTGGGTTGAACAAGCAAACCAATCCTTATCATTCTTTAGAAACTCTCTGACAGGCTTTCCGAACTTTATTCGATTTCATACGTTTCATATTATTTATACAATATGCAAAAAATTCCAGTTTATCGATTTCTGAGCTACGTTTGAAGTTTCAAGTCCCTTTAGCTCCTTGGTAACTTATTTTCAAATCGATTTCAAAATTTGAACCAAACAAACAAGGAGCGAGTAAAAACGTGGAACAACTTGAATAAAGATTTCAAAGCATTTCATAATATTCTACAATAGTACAAAACACCCATTTAATTTCCCATGAAATTTGTTTTACTTTCGAGCAGTTTATACAGGCTGATTCACGGTGGATGGCACATTAGACGTTTCTGGTGAACCAGACAACGGATCACTTTGAAAATTTAATGGAGGCATATTCGGATATTCTCTAGTCAACTAAAATATTTTCGACAATGCGGTGTTGCCGCTTCTATTAGAAAGCAGTAGCAACTTTGATTTTTCAAATGGAACACTCTGTATATAATATTATTTTTGGAATCTCCAACAATTGCCCGACAACTTTTCTTGATATTTCCCTATACCTATCTGTTACCGTTTTCGAAATAAAAATTAATTTCAATTTTTTCTTCGAAAATCATGACTTCTAAAAATGCCGATATCTTTTAGTTAAGAAGTACTATGATATCGAAATTTGGTTTGGAGTTAGGTGATACTTG
>WOGP01003659.1:0-14901 GCA_015342065.1 Leptinotarsa undecemlineata
GTCTGAAAGTTACTTCTTTGCATGATCTACACATCCATGTATAGAGTTACTTATTTTCAAATTGATTACTTCCTTCCTTTCTTTGGAAGATTCTCTTATCCTTTTTTTTTGTATCAAGATGGAGTAGTAGAAAGCCAAAAAGTTTCTTTCCCAAAAAATATTAATTACATTATTTTAATATTTCTTGGGGGGCGCGACGTCTCAATCCAGTGACCCCCTTTATATAATTTTCAAACATACTGCACACAAAAATACATTTCTACAGATATTTCCACATTTCTTTCAGGTTTGACTTGTGCCTCTTTTCCTGGGCCTGGCAAACAGCATCGGACTACATTCAACCCCATGGCAGAATTCATCAGGCCAGAATTAACCGACCATGTTGATTCCGGCTTTCATGAATTCGTGAATAAAAACGACAAACAGTACACCGACGAAAAGGAGCATACCCTGAGAAAGGAGGTTTTTCGACAAAACACCAGATTAATTCACTCGGTTAACAGACAGAATAGAGGTAAAAAACGGATACTCCTGAAGAATCTGTTATATAATATATATCTAATATATGCATAATCTGAAAGATAGAGTTTCAAACTTCTCTTCTAAATGTAACACGTCATATTCATGATTGAACTCATGACCTTCTGTTGTAAGATGGTTTGCAAATGTGGAGGTTGTCTTTCCATTCAATAAACTACTTTAATTAAACTATTATTTGTTCTGTAAGCCTCATCCAATCACCCCTTTTTTCTAAAACGAACGATAATATTGGTGGGTTCACCAAAATGAGACAGTCTATCGTTTCTTGAATTTGAGTAGACATGCTCCATGACTTGTTTTTGTAGTTTATTGTAAAGACTGGGGTCAATAATATCTATCTTGTAACCATTGTTGACCGCGATTTGTTCGAAGAAACTCGGCTCTCTCTGGAAATTACTTTCCGACAGTGGATACTGTAACCTCGAAGATTAGCCCCGAAGTAGTCTAATCATAGTGTTCCAAGACGAGAATTTGAGGACCCCGGTGAAGACTAATTTATCACAAACGGTGGGTGAGATGGCGGAAGAACTGGGCGTCAGGTCAAGAAGCTCAAAAAAAGGATGCCCCGCGATTTGAACGATCGACAAAAATTGTCACGTTTCGAGGTATGTTCTTCTTTGCTTAAGCATAACCAAGGCGGGCCTTTTCTGGATCGGATCGTCACGTGTGATGAGTTTGGATCCTCTACGACAAGAAAAGATGTTCAGGACTGTAGTTGGACACCTATGAGCCACCCAGGTACTTCCCAAAAACGAAAACTCACCAAAAAAAGGCCATGGTTAATCTATAGTGGTCAGTGGCTGGTGTGATTCACTATAAGTCTGCAAGCGGGTCAAACCACAACAGGAGATTCCTATTGTGAGGAAATCGATGAAATGTGCCGTCAACAAAGGAGGTCGGACCCTGCTCCACGGTAATGCTCATCGGCACGTTTCACAAATTACGCGCAAACGAATTGCGCGTCGAAGTTCTGCCTTACCTACCATAGTCCCCACAGCTCTCGCCAACCTACCATCTTTACAAGGACTTCAATGAATTTCTCACCGGTAGAATCTGCGCCATCAGAGCCAGGCAAGCACTGTTTTCGTCGTTTTCATCGAATCCCAAGCATACCATTTTTACGCTGACGGAAGTAATCGACTTGTAATCGTAAATTGAATGAGTTTTTTAAGATATTATAGTTTGAAGTAGACTCATAAAAACGGACTAAACTTTTAAAACAACCTAACTAATAGAAACATGAGGAGATGTGAATGTTTTGGATTTCGGTTCGAAGTATTTATTTCCCAGTTCGTATGTATTTCTTTACAACATAGTCATCAGACTGCAGAGCTGGACCTGATATTTCGATTTGTTTTGACCTGTACTGGTCGAGGAAAAACCTAAGTTGGTTCTTTAATTCCTAATTCTCAAATTTTCGTAATGTTTCTCATAGACATTTCTACAATTTTAGGTTATAATTTGTCTGTTAACCACTTGTCGACAAAACAAAAGCCGAATTGAAAGTGTTACTGGTTGAGGGAAAACAGTAGTTTGTTTCTTTCATGATATTCCAGATTATCAATTTCTCTTCGTGTTTCTCAAATACTCTTCTACAATTTTAGGTTATAATTTGGCTGTTAACCATTTGTCTGACAAAACAGAAGCCGAATTGAAAGCGTTACGTGGCAAACAATACACTGGGGTATATAATGGTGGACAACCCTTCCCCAATGAAGATGCCGATTTAAAACATGTTCCACAACAATGGGATTGGAGATTATATGGAGCCGTTACTCCTGTTAAGGGTGTGTAAAAATTCTTCAACATTTTTTCCACAGTCAACTATTTGTTTAAATTGAAAACTTTATATTTTTAGGAGTGAATAACTTTTGTGAAAGAAAGTTTTTGACTTTCTACTACTGCATCTTGATACTAAGAAAGTGGGAAACTCCGAAAGAAAGGAGGTTTGTGTCTGAAAATTACTTCTTTGCATGATTCACACATTTATGTATAGAGATACTTCTTTTGAAATTGATTGCTTCCTTCATTTCTTTGGAATATTCCCACATTTTTTTGTATTGTAACGAATCTAAAGCCGCCTCTAACCGATATGTCGGCCAGCGTACAAACACATGTAACCACCTCAAAAGGAATGCAGTCGGCAACCGCCGATTAAACTCTAGTTGTGTACTGAAATAACTGTAGAATTCTAGAATGATCGTTACGACATAAAAGGCCCGCTTCTCGTCCAGAGAGGGCAGATGAGTTCAGAAAGTGAAACGAGCGGTTAAACAAGGAATTAATTCAAATAGTGGAAATAAATTAAGCGTTAGTTGCTAAGTGTTGTAAATAAATTAGTTTGTGATAGTGAAATATTGTTAGGAATAAATTCGTTTAAGACAGTGAATTCTTAATTTTTTTACAATTTGGTGTCAGATGTGGGGTCATAAGAACACTCGACAATCACGGCCCTTTCTGGACGAGAAGCCGGCCTTTTATATCGGTAACTATTGTTCTAGAATTCTACAGTCCTTCCGGTACTCAACTAGAGTTCAATCCTTCATTCCTTTTGCGGCGATGTCATGTGTTTGTTCGCTGGGTGACATATCGGTCAGGCGCAGCTTCAGATCTGCTACAGTATCAAGATGGAATAGTGGAAAACCAAAAACTTCCATTTCCAAAAATAACTATTTGTATTTCAGACCAGGCAGTTTGCGGTTCATGTTGGTCCTTTGGAACAGTTGGAGCTGTGGAAGGGGCGTATTTCTTGAAGAACGGAAGAAAACTGATGCATTTGTCCCAACAAGCCCTGGTGGACTGTTCTTGGGGGTAACTTTATGGAATCTGTAGAAACTAGGTTAATTCATTTATTATTATTATTATTATAGTTTTGGAAATAATGGGTGCGATGGTGGAGAAGACTTCAGATCGTATCAGTGGATGCTTAAACACGGTGGAATACCAACTGACGAAGATTATGGTTCATATTTGGGGCAGGTAATACGACTTCACTCATGAGCAGAATCGCATCAACACAGGGTTTTGTTAAATTTTTCAGGATGGTTTCTGCCACGCTGAAAAAGTGCCAAAAGTTGCTGCAATTAGTGGTTGGGTTAACGTGACGACAAATGACAAGAAGGCTCTCAAACTGGCTATTTTCGAAAAAGGACCTATCAGCGTCGCTATTGATGCTAGTCAGCGTACGTTTAGTTTCTACTCAAATGGAGTTTATTATGAACCAAAATGGTGAGTATGAACCCGAAGGCAAACCCTCGGTGAAATTATTGATCGTCAAAAGTCGAAAATCGGAAATTAGAGTATCAGGGGTTTTATTTTGGCACTAAAATATAGTTATCTTACGGTTGCATGCTTTGAATATTGTTAATTACCTGCATATTGGCCTATTTCCAAGGAGTACATGATAAATACTTGATTTCATAGATCGGAAAATTCTGTAACTCCGGCCGTACTTCCGGAGTTACAGAAAATTGTTGAAACCTCTGTAGATGATATTTTAGTACATTTATATAGTTTCGAGAACCTTGGAAGTTGGAAAATGTGTCATCAATATCATAAACAACAATAAAGCTCATATTCCATGTCAAATTCATCCATAGGATGTCGGGAGGTGAAGTATTACAATTTCTTTACAACGGAAACGTTACATTTTTCCACTTCCTAGTACTTCCTCGAGATGTCTTGTAAATATCGTTAAGATAACTCGGGATTCACTAGGTATATATTGGGGATCAAATTATGCAATCTCGAAAACATTCTCCACCTGTCAAGAAGATACAACAGGGATTTTATTAGATTACGCCTGGGATTATTTCATTCTTACATATGCGGACTGTATTATAATATTTTGTTCCATTGTGGTGTGGTGAATATTTTTCTATGCCATAGAACAATATCCCTGGTTCATGTCACTTCAGAAAACACCTCATGGTTGTGGTTCAATGGCGTCTAGACTTTTGACAGTTGAATCAAATCTCAAAATGGCTGTAGCAGTTGTAATGAATGTATTACACACAATCTTGGTGTCCTTTAAAGTTTTTACCTGTTAATATTATTAGTAATAGTCCTGTTTTTTTTTTCAAAATATCGTTTTCAGGATATATTGAACACACATCATTTTTATCAGTCTTCGAATGTTGAAAGAAATTGTATTTGAACTTTCAAGAAGCGAATCCACTTTTCCAGGAACGAAATAACTGAAAACCAAACTATATTTTGCATAAATATTACAAATGTACCTGTAGTTTTATTTTGAACATCCTTACAACGTATTTGATAAAAAGTTTTCAGCACTTTATAAACTACAACGAACAAAATAAAGCAGAAACTGACAACTGACGTAACGTCACGTCAAATTCCGTTTCAAAACCAACCTCACGTTAGTTTTGAATCATCACGAATACGTTTCAAATTATAGTTGATGTGACGTCATCATTTCAACGCCAGAATGAATGTATTTAAATCTTGACAAGGAACATAATCTAAGATTTAAATCACAGGTACATGCACCGCTCTCAGAGCGCCTCAAGGATTTTCCTGTAGTGATTGTGTTTTGTCCGTAAAAAAATCACACTGGAACAAAATGGATGTGAAACTAACGCATTTCCCTTCACATCAATCGGGAGAAATCATACAGAAATCATACATTGAAACAAATGTTTTGAAATGACCTAAGACAAAATTGAATTTCATTCTGATATACCTACTTGTAGAAACACCCAGATGAATTTTTAAAAATACACTATTTACAATTTTCAGTGGAAACAAGGATGAAGATCTGGACCACTCAGTTTTAGCTGTTGGTTACGGAACAATTGATGGTGAGGACTATTGGCTGATTCGGAATAGTTGGTCGACATATTGGGGAAATGATGGATATATTCTGATGTCAGCTAAAAATAACAATTGTGGGGTCATGACTTCTCCCACATACGTAATCATGGCATAATTTATTATCAAGTCAGTAATTGTTAAGAGTCTCGAAATATTTATGTACTACGTGAATTGAATAAGTATAAACCAATTTTTGTTTTCATTAAAGACAGAACTATGTTGTATATGTAAGGGATCGTTTGACAAGAAAATAATTTCCTAAAATATAAAATCTGAAACATTCACTTCTTCCAAGTTTCCTACAAAGTAGTATCTAGAAAATAAAATGAATGCTTTCTTGGTTATTACTTAGAAGTATATTGGGTTACATCTGACAGATCGAGAGAAGAAATTCTCGTACAGATGATTCTCGTTCGTTCAGCAGGAGAATGAAGGTTTCCTACGAGCGGTGGAGGGATGGAGTTTCATATTAAAAGTACCTACCAGAAGGCAGTGGCTGTCTTTGCTAGATCTGTCCTGTACTGATGAGGAGTATTACTTCGAAACTGGGTGTAGGTGATCGCTCGGAAAGTTTCTGCAAGGGTTTCCCCCGTCGGATTTTTTTCTGTTTATTAAAACGATCTTCAAGAGTACATGAATGAATGGCGTAGTTACGTGTGCGGATAACACGTCAATAATGGTTTCTAATCCACATGTAAATGGAATGTTACGGGAAAACTAAAACAGTTCTTATTCGTTCCAAAGTTGGTGGCTGGATTTTGAAATTATTCCCGGGAAGCGCAGCACTTCAACATTTCTCTGCACTTATTGATATTCATGTCTGTTGCAGAGATTTACTTACGATATTCGAAAAAATATGTCATATCAAACAACCAATGAAACTTGATATTTTTCTAATGTTTTGCCATAGTAGTAGCCTCATGAGAGACTTGTAAATCAGTTTTCCAAATTACAATACCCAAATTAATTGAACCGTATATCTTTCTAACGTGTGTTATCGAGCTTTTTTATTGTATATAATCAAAGTGATCGGTTAGAATTTTTCATCGATGAACGGAAGCTAAAAATAATGTAAATAACCTCTAACAAACAACAACCTAATAACCCTGACCCCCCTACAATTGTTCAGTTTCAATCTGTATTTATTTAAAACTTCAATAATTTCAGTCAATTCCTCACCAGTTGACACATTGACATTTTATCGTAATCTCATAATGAATCATCAAATCGTATTGTCAGTCAAAGGTATTCTACGAAAGTAATGTTGAGAGTATCTAGAATCAGTTACGATGAAATAATATACAGATTTATTTGCGCGTCGTATGATTTCTGATTTTACTTTTTCACTCTGTTAATTCATTTTGAATGTCTTTTCCGCAGTAGTTGTCTGAACGGCACCTTTCATAGCTAATCATAAGTGCTCCTGCATAATCGGATCAAATATGGCTAGTAGTTGAACTAAGCCGAAGAACTTTCTATTATTTAGGGTATTCGCCTGAAGTACGAGTATATACCGCTGTACGCCATATTGTTTTCAGCCGCAGCAACGGAGTATATTAACTAATGACGCCGATCGTTTCATTATTTGAAAGTTGCGAAATGAAAATCGAAAAAATGTCACCCTGTATTATTTTTCGGATACTTATCAATGATAGTTCGCACTGGGCCAATAGCTACTATAGGATCAATAATTTTGCTACATTGAGTGAGTTTTTAAGTGACTGGATGCAATATATTTGGGACAAAAGCACTAACGTCATCTGGAATTTGTATTCGCTGTATGATTACATCACCAATGGAGTCATCCTGAGCAGCATCTATAATTGTCTCCTCACTTCTGGAAACTTTTCCACAATCTCTACAACAGCTATTTGATCTAACTTGTCAGACAGAGGCCACTACTGATACACATTCGTTTCTATTCCAGTTGTAGATACCATATTCAGGTCTTGCTTTTTAGGATTTTTTGTTTCTTGAAAACCCTTTCTTTTCTGCTTTTCGTTTTCTATGTTTTAACCCAGATGTTCAGACATTTTTTAGTAATCAATTAATCAATAAAAAGTTTGAGGGACATTGGTATAGCAGCAGAATATTTTATTTTTGATTTCGTGTTTGTACAAAAAAATCACGATCATATCAA
Source organism: Leptinotarsa undecemlineata (assembly GCA_015342065.1). Lineage (NCBI taxonomy): Eukaryota > Metazoa > Arthropoda > Insecta > Coleoptera > Chrysomelidae > Leptinotarsa > Leptinotarsa undecemlineata. The sequence goes on from WOGP01003659.1 coordinate 7,514, forward strand.
TCTTTCATCAAAATCGTATAATCTGTTCCAGAAATTACCCCGCTCCAATGATAAAAACAAACCAACAAGCGTGAACCGTCTCATTACTGCATCTTTTTGTTCGAAATAATTGCATAAGTATATAATTGTATACGTTTGAAAATGTTCGTAAAGGACGAAACTGCAGTAACGTTAGTTGCAAATAAAAGTGGTAAAAAACATAGAAATTTTCATTTCTTTTTTCAATTGCAATAACTGTTATTTTAAAATTGTGCACGGATGTAACTGATGAGAATAAAATGAGTGTATTTTGCATCGTCAAAAATAATGCCAACCATTTTCAACTAAAATGTTAAAAAGAGATAGGCAGTAATGTGTTTTTTGTGGTAGGGTATTTTCCGTGAAATGATCAGCAGTACTCTGAACGGATTAAATACTGCATTCCATTCTAGGGTTGAAAAGAACTCTCCAAAGTTTGAGGAAATCGCGTTTTCATTAAAAAAGGGAGTAGCTCCTATAAAAGTGGGACACACCTTATACGATGGGTTTATGGGTTCGCTTGATGTTTGGGCGCGCTATACATTTTTCTCAGATTCATTAGTTTTAAACTGATCCCAAATTAGGATTTATCGATCAGTTTTCCTGGATTTTCAATGTTTTCTCTCCTTGGAACTTAACATGTTTGCAAATTATTTTTGTCTATTTCAATTCAATTTTCGACGCAATCCATCTTCAAAAAAAATTACTGCAAATGAATTGAACGCATTGAAACGATTCCGAATAAATTATATAACTCATTTCACCCTTTTTCAAATACTGAAGAACGCCGCCTATGTTAGGTCGCTGACGTTAGACTATCGACCACAAGACATGTAGAGTTTACAGAGAGGTAGATGACATCCCAGGCGTCCCTTCCATGCAATAAACTCATTCGTTTACCTTTCCCCATTCTTCGTAATCTGTCATTTACTCATCTAGTGGATTTGAACACTTTTGCTTCCTCTTTGTTTACATTCCCAAGAAATGAAATATCTACAATAAATTAATAAATAAACATTTGCTGACCTAAACGGTGTTATCGCTGAACCATATCTTGTTGAAATATTATTTCCATTGGATGAGAAGACTCGAATGGTTTTGGAACGAAAATGGGACCCATCACTAAACCATTTATAACGATTCTCTTTTTCGCTGCGGCTTCAGGTGATTATAAGTATTTTCTAATTTGCATTCTTTAAATAGACCATTTTAGCTTCGAAGGTTCCAAAAGATCCTCCTATTTGGAGCCAAACTTACACAGTGAAAGGGGTCCTTCACATTCCCTATGCTGAAATAGACGAACCATTTTATGCTTGGTAAGTACTGCAGATAAACGGAGTAATTCCAAATGCACAAATATCCAACTGAAATTATTAATATGAATCGAGAAGATAAGTATTAGAACAGTGAAATTAACTTAGAACCACCCAAACCAAGTTCTTGTATCTATATCAATCCCAGGGCCGGCTTCGCCTAATATGTATATACAAAAAAAGGACAGGTCCGTCTTAAGTTTTTATACTATCCATATGCACATTCAGCATAATAAGGTTATTTTTCATACTGCAATCAAAATTAAAATTTGTCCAACTGCAGATGCCGAAAATTAAACCAATGGAACCAGAAATTGCACCCAATTATAGGAAAGTTCTTGAGATTACAGTGCCCACAACAGACCATGTGACATCATGTAATAATTGGCCAGAATATTGTTACATTTTTAAAAGTTTTCAACATCTTGCCTTAAGATTTGTTCTTAACAGACATAAATATACAGTGTTGCCACTCAGATAAAACTTCAAAGATTTTGAAATTCTAAACAAATAGATATATTGCAATACTTTTTGACGAATTATAAGAAATTACATGATTTTTTCCATTAAATGGAACTGGCACACATTGCTATAAGTTATACACATTTGGTGTAATTTCACGCAAAACAGAGGCACTGGAAAATATTCTAGATCATGAAGTAAATAGGAGATATGGCTACTTCCAAATAAATAAACATTTGAAAACAAGTAATGCTTCTTTTGAAGGTATGATGGTCCTTCAAAACAGTCTCGAATTGATTACTACGGAGATATGGTAAAAACCTACCAGTTGGGATCCGAAGGTTATGGTACCAGTTTGAAAATAGCACCCATTACCACTGAGAATGAAATAAATGTTAAAACTTGTCTGGAGGTCAATGGAACTGAGGAAAATAAAATTGAACCCCAGTCGATTTTACCCTCCTTAGAAGGGTTTCAGTGTGTAGGTGAGTTGTCAAAATTGAAAAGTTATGAGATTGTTAATATTTCCTTCTACATTTAACGAGTGTCAACCATAAATTTACAGGGGAGGAAACAATTGATGGAGTTGAAACCGAAAAATGGACCCTTACTCAAACGATAGGACAAAAAGTGAATAAGTACACAATGTGGATTATGTATAAACCTAATCCAGATAATTATACCTCTAAAATTGCTGTTCCACTAAGGTAAGTGATAGTGCTAAGGGTTTACTTGGCCTTATTTTTGGCCTTATTCAATTCGGTATTAACTGAGATTGAAAGAATTTCAAGAATGCAAACATGCCAGTACATCAAAGAAACCAACATAGTCGTCTCAAACAAGTGGCAGTGTAGTTCATCCACAAAGTCATTGAGATATTTCTACCCGCTATGCCCTTGAGGACGCCGCTAAGGAGCCATTAAAACAGGTGACTTGCGACAAAAAACTTCAAAAGAGGCGGCCGACGGTGTTTATCATATTGCCTTGAAAAAAGTATTAATAGGCGTCGGATTGAAGATATAAATATAAATTTTCCAATGATGTTTGAAAAAAATGTTTTTCCATTAACCAGCTGTCGCACCCCTACGAACGACAACCCTCAGAAGTCGAAACTAAGACAAGACTTGAGAAGCTAGTTTCTGACTTTCAGACTTTTCCCGGAGCTTTTGACTACATCGTAACATAAGTTTTTCGGACATATAACCACAGATTAGTTCTGTTGACTGCGAAGGATCATTTGTTGATTATTAAAATTTACCTTTACCTTATTTACCTTTATATCCTGCTCGAAGGACCTAAAATGAATAATATTTCTTTATATCAGGCCGAATGACCGATGTTTGATAGTTTTTCAAATTCGGCTTTCAGAAAGTCAAAAACAAAACTTTATCAACTAATACAAATCAACGTCAATATAAATTATTCCAGGAATTCAAACAGTAACAATCATTGCCAAATGCCTGATTAAGTTTTTGGGCTGTTTTTATGTTGCGAATTTAAATTTTACTTATTTTTTATTTTGTGAACGAATTTATTATTTTATGTAATTGCAGATGATTGTGAACCCAGTTATCGATATATCTCTCCTGAAAGTTTGGAGAAGTAACACCTTTATCGATAAATATTTATTCTTGTTTATTTGATACTGATTTATCTTTGATCAATACATACTGACTTTTATCATTCAGTGGTCTTGAAAGGAATGAAAATAACCCTTACCATTCTCAAAGAGTAACTGCAAATGTTCTTTCTTAAATCATTGGGACATACAAATAATTATCTTGTTGATTGATTTCAGGTATGAAATGAGGGGATTCAATTCCTTGCTTGGCAGTCATTATGACCATTACTATTTGGAATATGATCTCTATGATATTAGTGACATTGCTCCATCGACGTTCCGCATTGACTCTAGTAAGCCAAATTTTTGTTACCCACAAAAAGTATATTTCCATCAGTTTTCAAGAAAAAAAATTTGAATTGAGAACTATTATTATTATTATCATCCGGTTCACTACTGGATTACACATTCATTATTCAAATGAAAAAAGAAATTATGGTTTTTTTTGTGAAATTATTGAAAAAGATCCAAAATTTTAATGTAATAACATTTTTGAAAAATATTTATTTCAATCTTATATACTCATAACCCCATTATCTTTTTTCTATTTGAAAATAAGCCAATAAATCCACAATAAAACCTTTCAAATCCTTCGGAAATGAAACTATTGAATGCATATATGCATATACATTCAATATAAAAATAGAGGATTATATAATTTTATATTGAATCTAGATGATTTCACATTTGACTGTTTACTCATATTAATTATTTTAATTGTGTTTTCTTATTCAATTATTTATACTTTTTTTTATTTTCATTTTAGTTTTTATTGCCTATTCATTAACTTAATGTTCACTGCTCTTATTGATAACTTCTGTTTTCTTGTTTTGTCTTTCATTATTTTGTTAAATTTGTATCTTCAGTTAATTTAGTTAATCCCTATTCTATTATCTTGGGATAATAAAGACAACACAATAACTGGAAAAAGAATTGCTCACAATACTTCTTAGAGATTTCTTCGAATTATATGGATAATTTCTAGAGAAAAAGTTCAGCACCAGTAAAGAGGAAAAAATCTGATTTATTTCATTCCAGAATTTGTGGGCAACATAATTGAATTATTCCAGAAATGAAAAGATAAAATAATGATTATGAAAAACATCACATTCCATACAAAGATCATTTCTATACATTCTGGGCTTTTTGGTAAACATTGTGCAATTTTTTTAAATAGCATGAAATCAATTTTTCAGATTTTACATGCAGTTCTTTCCCGGGACCAGGTGATAAACATATATACACCTTCAACCCCATGGCAGAGTTCATAAGACCAGAAAAAACTGGTCATTTGGACTTTGAATTTGACAAATTCACGAGGAAACACAGGAAACAATATATCAATGAAAAAGAACATACACTGAGGAAAGAAATTTTCAGGCAAAATATTAGATTCATACATTCAGTCAATAGACAGAATAGAGGTAAGGATTACTAATATTTTCCATAAAATACTTTATTTTTAAGACGCCATTAATTAGTTATTACATTTTTAAATCTTTTTTGCATTCATTCCACTACAAAAAACAAGTATTCAAGAAGAAGTATGTATATAAGATGTGTAAATTGAAAAGGATATTTTTTTAGTAGAGATCAATTTTTGTGTAAAATCATGTAAAAAAAGTGGGGATCTTCCAAAGGAAGAAAGAAAGCAATTATTTTCAAAATAAATTTTTCACAAAGATGAGTATATCATGTGTAACTAACATAGGTATTTTTTATAGCGATTATTTCCTTCAAACTAATAAAATGCGATGAAACAGACAGCCATGAAATCAACATCTAGGTGCCATTGTTCTTGAATCATATGTAACTCTCAGAGTTATGCATCTTTCTCATAATTCAAATATAAATTCCATATTTCAAATGAGAGTTAATTAGAGCAAAATATGCAGCTTTTGCTGCCGAGAAATTGAGTTATCTTGCTAATTCCCTAGTTGCAAAGCAACCAGACGCTAATTTCTTGCATAAGGATGAAATATGAGCAGTGAATGAAAGGTACTTATCCACATGTAGTCCAAGAAACTTGGTTACTGGCTCCATTGCTACTGGTGAAGTGCCTACAAAAACTTCACTAAGCCTGCATTTAAAGTTTGAGTACATGTGTTGGAGAAATTCTGAGATAAATGATTCACATTACATCATTTTCTAATTTCTTCCATATCAGCTGTAACGAAGCCATTCAGTTCAGTAATGTCTTTACTTGGAATCACTAATGTAGTACATCAGTAAATTTTCCTTTGATTTCAATTGAGGCGAAGTCATTTATATATAAGAGAAATAAGCGTGGTCCCAGCACCGAACCTTGGGGTACTCCACATGTCATGACTCGATACTTAGACATCTCACCCTGTAGTGAAACTCGTTGGGTACACTCTGATGAATAAAAATGTAGCTATCTCAATGGTACATCTCTAAAGCCAAGAATTTACAATTTAGTATACTGTGAAATCGTGATTTTGTTTTCTTGAAATCCAAATTGGCTGGAGTCAAGTAAATTATATTTGATCAAAAATGAAATGGTTCGTTTGAAAGGGTTATATTTTTAGTAGTCACTAATTTTTGGGAAAGAAAGCCAAAAACTTTCTTCCCCACAAATGGTTCGCTTTTTAACCAGTTGCTCAATTGATTTAGAGATGGTTGGTAAGAGGGAAATAGGTCTCAGGTTTGACACCACAATCTCCTTCTTCCTAACTACCTAAAATGTGTAGTAAACTGTACTGAATTTCGAAAATCAACTAAAGATTTTCTTATCAAGAGGCCCTATTACAGTTCGCAAGAATTTTATGATGATACCTTTCAATCATATTTTATGCATATATTTTTGTTTTCATATATTATTTACGAATTTTAAAAATAATTTTTGTGTTTGTGTAGGTTATTTTGTTTATATTGTTTATAACAAATATTTTTAGAAAATGTGATATTCGAAATTTTCATTATTTTTATGGTAGCACTATAGATATTTTTATTAATTAACTAGCATATACTCTGATTTTAATTACCTGACAATGGTTTTTTCCCTCGAAAAAGCAATGTTTAGCAAAGCTTTGTCAATAAGAAATTCTCTTTGGACAGTAAAGCATATTTATTATTATTATTATACTTATCAACAAGATGTTCCTTGAGGTTATTCCTATCAAAGTCAATGTTGAAATAAACAGCCAACACAATCTTCCAGTCTTTCAGGAAATACATTTTCATCACATTGGGTGAAACTGTATCGAACTATAACATATAAAATATTTTTCTTACAATAAACAATAGAAAACTCTAACACTTTCGCAGTTGTTAAGGATAGAGAGAGAGTTATTCGTTCAATGTCGTAAGAAATACATCTTGTCGACAAACGTTTTTCTGCTAAATATAATAATTATAAATATCAATAAATTGTTAAGTAAATATATACATGTACTAATATACACTAATGAGCACATACAGAAACTGTATGTTTGTTAAAGTATAATCTTGTAAATGGGTAGAACTATGATCGAGTAATTTTTGTATAAATGAATAAATAAAAAACATTAGATATTATTATATGTCGAGGTTATTCTCAAAAAATTAATTTAATGTATAGTAAGCCTTTTGTACCAGAAGTGCCTTCAAGTTTCTCCTGTTCTGTTGAACTTTTAAGTAACTTGTACATTTTCACTCCACGATACAGGGTGCCTGAATAAGTGTAAAACATTTAAGGAGGTGATTCCTCATCGAAAAAAAAGATAGGATCTTTCATATATAAAGAAACTTTATTGGAGCATCCCTTGTTAAGATATAGCCCCTTAAAGGGGGTACATAAAATCTGTATAACAATTTTTTTCACAAGCACTGAAGAAGTTACAATATTGAAATTAACCTGACGTTTTGAACTAGCAAAAAGACACTTAGCCAGTAATTTATTTGGTTTACCCCATGGTTGTAAGGGGTGGAAAACGCGACTCCTAAAATGTATTTCCAATGTAACTTTTAGTCTT
>WOGP01003660.1:0-14901 GCA_015342065.1 Leptinotarsa undecemlineata
TAACCACGCCCGACGTTGCTTGGCTTCAGTGATCGGACGAGAACTGGCATTTTTCAACGTGGTATGGCCGTTGCATGTTAACTATATATTCTCCAACAAATATAAATGAACAGTTCAGAAAATAAATGGCTTTTAGAAGAATATATTGAGGTTTGAAATTGCTACTTCAATTTTCAGTATTATTTACATTAAGCAATGAATTGATATTAAATTATTCAAACTTTAGTCCATAGATTAAAAATCCAAATGGAATACACGTTAAATACACGTGGAATGACACGTTAAAATATAAGACCTCGTTAGTCCCTTGCTCGCACAAGTTTAGACTTCTGAGGGTTGTCGTTCGTAGGGGTGCGACAGCTGGTTAACGGAAAAACAGATTTTAAACAGAAACACTAAACAGATAGCGGGTGAATGTATATGTCGTATTCACCGGCTAAATTTGAGTAATGTAATTTTTTCAAACAACTTACAAAGGAAGAACCAATTTTCATCTATCTGCATGTACTGAAACTTGCAAAAAATATACGTGTTTTTGTAGGAATTTGAAAACATGGTAAGTACCTAACTTAATGACCTCCACCTGAACGGAATATTCTGGATTGTATACAGGATTGAATGAACATACTTTATTAATTCATAAAAAAATACAAACTTATTGCGAGGATTCTCAATTGTAATTGATTCACATGAAGCATTATTCAGGAACAGCATTGCATTTAGTTTTTTCTATTTTAATGAGAAGATAAGAAGAGAATTGTACTATTGAAATTTGCTCATTATCTTTTTTTTTAAGAAAGAAGTTCAAAAACTTATAATAAACATATTAAAAACTAAGTGAGAAAATATGTTCTAGATTTTCATTACAGTGAACTTTTCGAAAAATGGGCATAAAGTCTTTCAATGAATTGAATTGGAGACCTCAATGACAAAAAAATATCTCTGTCATGTTTAAATATGTTTTTCCTACGAAGGATACACTTCAGATCGAAACTTGTGCGAGCTGAGGACTAACGACGTCTTACCTTTTAACGTGTGATTCCTAACACGGATTAGACGATAATAAGTGAGAGAATGAACAATGCATCCAAGTTGTACCGACCGGTAACCGGGCGTGAAATATTGAGATTTCATAATAAGTTTTAGAAAAATTTCGAATATACTTCCATGTGTTTTACCACTTTTAGTTGTAACTAACGTTACTGCAGAAACTGCAGTATTAAAAGTGGTAAAAAACATAGAAATTTTCGTTTCTCTTTTCATTGTGATCTCATACCACGTAGTTAACGGCTACATCCATCAATTTATTTCGAATATACTGTAATTTTTCGTCGTTTGTAACTATGGAATGGAGTTTTTGTAAACAAATGGTTTTAAATTGAGCATCTCCCACCTATTTGTGCCCAAACTTCGAAAACATTGTCTTCAATAATTAATATATATTCTGGCCTATTTTTCAAGGGGCATGTTGATATAATTTTTACTGTAATTTCAAACAACAAACAATCTGAAGTTCTGGAAGTACTTTATAAAGTTTTATCCGAAACTAAAATTTTCTTCAGGAATGAAAATGAGAAACATTTTTCAGACATTAAAATTCACAGAACTGATAACCAAATATTGGTTCAAAACACATATTCCGATACGAAATTGATATAAACAATAATTTAAAACCAAGAGTACCTAGTCGCAATTGCGGGCTCCAACTCAATTTACAAGAAATATTGTAATATCTTTTAAAAATTTTAAGTAGGTCAAGCTAGAGTCAAACTAGACAGTAGTTGAAAATTAGGATATCAGAGCATGACAGAGACATTGAAAAAAGCAATGACAGTAATACCAAAATACTTTTCAAATTGTGGAGTCCCGAATGTTCAAACTGTTTCATGAAAGAGACTTATGAGTAAATCAAAAGTCATCTTTGTATCAAACCTATTTACACAAACCTACGAGAATATATTTTGGAAGTAGGTATAAACTCTTTACGTTATAGGAAATAATTTTGCAGCGTCCTTTAGATTGAATTAATAAACTTCGAAACGTTGCTGAAAAACAGGTTGTTTTTAATTTTGACGATTTTTCTAATCCTTTGTCCAACCGGCCCGTCATTCAAAATATTATTTAGATCACTATTTCGTCACAACAAATCCTACTGATATTATTTTTCATTGATATCGAGTCAATTTTGTACACTGATATGACCTTACAAATTGAGAAAACACTATATGGAAAAATGTTAGATTTGAAAAAATTCTTATTTTTGATCAGGGCCGTACTAAAACCTACAACATCAAACGTCATAGGACATATAACATTGACGTTAATCGTGATCGACACCAAATTGGTTTCGGGAGGAATAGAGGAGCAATTATTTTTGCCTCTATTTTTGCGCAATTTAAAAGATTATATAAACTTTCCAGCTGGAGTGAAACAACATTTAGGGTGCTGGTGGGATGGTCACTAGTACTTATCGTATTAAAAAAAAGGAACCGAAATTGATTCACCGTTTCGTTGCTGTTTTAATACCTACGTAGTATGATGTATGATGCAAGGTAACCTATCAAATTTTCAAGCGTTACGCAGACTCTGCTCTTTCGTTCTTGTTGCAAAATTTCAATTATTTCGAATTCGAAATGGTGCACGTTGCTGTACCGATTCCGCCGCTGTCTACAATGACCTTCTTCGCTTAAGTTCGTGACGAGTCGTAATACGTCACATGAACAACAAGCGATCAAGAAGCGAAGGCGCGAGGCAACACGGCATGAAAATTGAACTAGTAGTGCGATTACCGCGCGGCTTTGATAAGGCGTCGCGAAAAATGTCTAGCGAAGCTAGTAACGATTTCTCTCGCGATCTCAATACAAAACATTTCATAAGGGAGGTTCAACTTCGACCAGCCATCTGGGATCCCTCGTGTGATGATTATAGCGATAAAAAGAGAAGAAGGGAATGTTGGGAGGAACTGACCTATTTGTTTTTGGCCAAAAGTAATATATCGACACCAGTCACGGAGGCAGAACGGGAAATATTTAGTGAGTACGGCAGTTAACTAGCGATCACGACCCAGTCTGTATACAGGCTCGGATTAAGCAGCTTCCTCGAGCAGGATATATTTTTTTATTCTGCTTGAGTTAGTGAAACAGGAGTCGATGTTTTATAAACCTACTGTTAGTAAAAATCGTACAGGAAATTGTAGTACATACTTTGTGTTAAATATGAATTTTTCCAAAGTATCGGTCAGTTCAATTCTATGAGTGCTTCACTTCGGATTAACTCGAACAATCAAATTCGATTAATGCTTTCGATGTTTTAAAATTATCAAAATAAAATAATAATAATAATAAGTAGGTGTTTCGAGAAGGCTTTTTCTTCCAGTTCGTGTCTGAAAGTTACTTCTTTGCATGATCTACACATCTTTGTATAGAATTACTTTTCTGAAATTGATTGCTTCCTTCTTTTTTTGGGAGATTACCACATTTTTTGTATCAAGATAGAGAAGTAGAAATAAGCCAAAACCTTTCTTTCCAAAAAAATCCTACAGTATTTTTTAAGAAAAATTATTTCGATTTGACTCCAGTCGACTGTCAAAAGTCTAAACGCAACTGAATATTGAACACAACATGAAAAAATATATTTTTGTGTGCTGAAGAAAAATATTCACCACACCAGACTGGAACAAAAGAGATGCAAAACTAGCACATATATTTGACATTGAACTCTTGCGTTCTCTAATACAGTCCCCGTTTCGTCTTTTATGGTATATACCTTATATTTATGAATACAATATGTAAAACTAAAATTATCTCACACTTTCGCCACGGCTTCGCACATACAGCATCATCATATTACAACCAATTTACACAAAACAATAATGAATTATTCACATAAACCTTCTTGTTGAATCACTCCACCTAGGTATTACAGAAACCGTATAATAATCCACTCGGTAGTTTTTGAATTTATCGCATTCAGGTAGACGCGAAGGGAATGCCTATATAAAATTCATTTGGGTAGGAGAAGGTGTCATGACGAGAACCAAAATGCCACATTTTTACAAAAACTACTCGTGGATATCTATAGAGAAAATGAAATTGATTGTTTTTTCGTAAAAATCGGAATGCAAATATATGCTAAACCTATTACTGGCTGGTGAGCAGAATTTGCCTATAAAATACTTCAACAATACACCAAAAATCATAAAAAAAACTAAAACCGAGCAGCCCTTTGCTTTATTACCAAAATGTCAGAGGTCTTAGAACTAAACTGACGGACCTCAGTTTAAATGTTAGCAATTATATTCTTACGATATCATTATCTTCACCGAAACCTGGTTCACATCTGAATTCATCGACGCCGAACTTGAGCTTTCCAACTACAACGTATATAGAACTGACCGCTCTAGTGAATCCAGTATCTTCAGCAGGGGTAGTGGTGTACTGATAGCTTTAAAAAAAAATCATTTCCTGTTTGTCTAATTCAGTCTGATCCTTCGATCGAACAATTGTTTGTTCTCTTCAATAACAATTCTACTATTTCCCACCTAAATATTCACCAACTTTATACCAATCTTACTTTGATCAGCTAATTACCTTGAATGAGCAATATAGTAATGCAAACATTTTTTTAACTGGCGATTTTAATCTTCTATCAGCATTATGGGAGGTAGAGGATTATTGCTCTGTTGCTTCTCCTCTGCCTCTATCCACTCAATCTGAGATAGATTATATTGAAACGATATCCAACATGTGTGCTTTTCTCAATCTTTTTCAATCCAACGAAATATTCAACGATAAAGGAGTTACCTTAATCTCATCTTATCACCAGTAGATCTTACGGTACTAAAGGCTGTTGACATCTTAATTCCTGATAACTCGCATCATCCTCCACTTGAATGTTATTTGCCACTCAAAATCTCAAACGAATATTCATCTGGTGAAGAATATTACTATGACATCCTTCTCGCTGACAATGCATCGATAAATTCGACCCTTGAAGCAATTGATTGGGATGGTGCATTACATGGAAATGAGCTTTCTGATATGATTACAATATTTTACGACATTCTTTATTCTATCATTGATCGCTTCGTTCCTCAAAAAAAAAACTGCAGAAGGAGATTTCCATGCTGGCACTCCCATGAGCTGAAGAAACTACTTTATGAAAAGAAATTAGCTCACAAGATCTACAAGAGCGCAAGGTGTCCAACAAGCTACGCAGCATTTTGAAATTTAAGATGAAGATGTAAATCCTTATCCAGACAATGTTATACAGATTACATCCAACGCACTGAACATTCTATAATTAATAATATTAAATCTTTTTGGAAATTTGTAAGCAGCAAAAGGGAAAATAACACTATACCTAATACAATGACTTCTGGTAATCGTACTGCTACCAATGGGATTGATATTGCCAACCTTTTCGCTAATACATTTTTTTCTGTCTATACAAGTCAATCTTTACATCCTTATGATACCAATATTACATCCATGGTTAATGTGTCCAATTATCATATTGAAATCTCTAAAATTTACTCTGTGTACACTGATTTCTCCAAAGCTTTTGACAAAGTTAATCATGAGCTATTGATCCATACTATGTTTTTATAGTGTTGATGGGCAAATATTGCAGTGGCTCAATAGCTATCTTACGGAAAGAACACAAATTGTTAGAGTCAATCATTATTATTCTCATACCATCGCAGTTACACCGGGTGTTTCACAAGGTTCACATTTGTTCAACCCTTTTATCAAAGATATAATCAGCTGTTTCCATGAAAGCGAAGCTTTGCTATTTGCCGACGATTTAAAATGTTTCAAAATAATTAAAAGTGAAGCTGATACATTGTGTCTACAAAAGGATATAGATTGCCTATCCAACTGGTGTTCGCAAAATGGTATGTGTTTGAATGCTTCTAAATGCCAAATTCTTCGCTTTCATCGAACACATCACCCAATCATTTTTGAATATAGTATAAATAATTGGACCTTACATTCTGCTACTGAAACCAAAAATTTAGGTGTGATCCCAGACTCCACACTTAGCTATAAATCACACATTTCCGCTGTAATTAAAAAATCTATGAATATGCTTGGCTTTACAAAGAGAACCACTCGTGATTTCACCAACATCACTGCTATTAAATCTCTATTTTTTCCTGGTTAGATCTCATCTCGATTATTGCTCCACAGTTTGGTCCCCTCACTACGTTACACAAAAAAAGAAACTTGAGACAGTACAGCACAATTTCCTGCGATATATTGCCTTCAAGATGCGTGTATATTTCTTTTCACAGATTAAATTATTCATATAATGGCTTTATCCCCAGAACTCTCAGATTGGCTAACTCTTTAAAAAACCTTCAAATCTTCAATATATCAGTATCCCGCTTTGAAAACCATATTCTTCACTAACCATCTGCTTGTGTTGTTGTATTGTGTCTAGTGTTACTTGCCTGTAAGAATTATATTACTTCATTTTGTGAAACATTTTAATTTTTTCTTAATAATTTATTTGCTATCTTACTTCGGATTTGTATTATTGTTATAACTTACTTTTAATCCACTGTATTGTATCAAGTACTACATAGCACTGTACTACCTATATCTGAATTGGGCTTGCCCTTGTATATATAAATAAATCAAATTAAATCAAATATCTCACAGAAGTTTTTCACACATATTAATATTGGAAACAAAGTATATTATTGAAATCTGAATTGGGCTTGCCCGTGTATATATGAATAAATCCAATTAAATGAAATATCTCACAGACGTTTTTCACACATATTAATATTAGAAACAAATTATATCATTGAAACATCTTTACATTTCGAAGCGTTCCTTTTTGAGGCATCTTCATACTGAATGATATTCTGTTTTTGCCTAATATTCTCAAATGCTGTTTGGCCTTCAATATCTGATATCATTCTCAAATTGAAGCATCTATTGAAATTATATATTGCTCAATCATTCTATGCCGATTCAAACTAAAGATGAAAAACCCAGAGAAGAATGGGAGACCTATTCTCAGTTGTGAGAAAAAGTATCATTGATGATATGAATTTTTCCTACGAAAACAACACACTACGAATAACACACAATATACTCAGACATACACACAACATATAAATAAAACACACAATAAAACAAACACACATATAAACAAAACACATAGAAACAAAACACAGCAAACACAATATACAGGAAACAACAGACAACACACACACACATACAAAGAACACACACAAATACAAAACACACAATAAATATTAAAATACCAAATAAAAGGAAAAAGCGCACTGAACGCAAAAAACCTAAAATAGCAAAGAACGATCGAAACCCAAAAAAAGTACACACTACACATATTACACAAAACATAACATACAATATAAAACATACAACACGCAGCAAACATCACAAAATACAGAAAAACTAAAAAAAAAAACGCTGAAAACGCAAGCAACACAAGCAACGAAAATAAAAAACGCAAAAAATGCTTAAACAATAAATATCTCACTACACATATCACATATCACAAACACGATACAAAAAGTTGCTAATAACCATGATCATCATAAACCGTTTTTAGACGTATAGGATATTTTTAGTAGCGTGCATTTATATAATTTCGTTCATTAATATTTAGTATCAACAGATGATTTAGTATAATATCCTTCCATTTATTTTACGGATGTAGTGACAAGATTGATATTTCTCTCATCATAAAAAAGTCCAAATTTACTAAGTAGTGTCTGAGGAGGATTTTTAATGTTCAAATAAAGCATAAATATATGTCTTTGATGAAGTAAGGATTCCAAACTGGTACAACATACTCGAGGATTGGTAAAATGTACCTATATTTTGTAAATTTTGGGTAATTGTTCAGAGTCAGAGTCATAAATGCTTTATTATCATAAAAGTTGAGGTTTTGTTAATAAAGAAGGCTCAAGAACTAAAAAAATCTGAAACATTAACATAAAGGCCAGGAAGTTATAATTATAAATCGAAATCATCCGAAAGAAATTCCTCAATACTATAATAAGCTTTATCTAACAAAATTATTTTTTACTCTTTTTCGAAACTGTTTGTAGCATGTTAATTTTCTGATTAAAAGGGGGAGATGATTGAAATATTCTTTGCTATCATGAAGAATCGAATTTTTTATTTGTTCTGTTGACGGGATAGGAAGAGGAATATTGAATGTGAGACGAGTGGCATAACTTTGAGTTGAGTTCTAGAAGCATACCGTCAATAGAAACAGTTATAAGATATACGGTTGACTTTTTTATAGCTTCTGCACTTTTGCTCATTCAGATCTTTTTTGGTCCCACTTGTTTGCTTGCTGAAGATCATTGTATTTCTATGCAGGTTTGAGTTTGCTTACAATTCTGATTCTGTATCGTCGGCAAAGAGGGAGCCATTTGACGATGAATCCATCATAGAGGGGGTCAGTAATACCTAAATGATGTAGTTTTTCATGCGGGACTTCTGAAGTCATGCTAATTGACATCGACAGGACCACTTTCAGGTTCTGAAGACAAATGTTCCATAAAATGTAGTGACTACCAAGAAATCTATGTTGTTGGTTAATGAGTATTCCAATCTTTAAGAAAGAAACAGTTACTTCCTTAGTTATCATTCTCTCTATTAATTTGCGCGTTAATTTGCGTTTAATTTGCGTTAAAAAATAACAACAGAGAGCTTCGACAACTGCCCAACCCGATAACCTCGGATGACGTTCGAAGGGCCCTTGTTGGATCCAAGAACTTTGCTGTTCCAAGCCCAGACGGGCTGAACACTTATTGGTGGAAAAAACTATCTAGCATTCAACCCCATCTGGCCAGAGTTTTCAACTTATGGCTGGACGGAGAGCAGCCGATTCCGGATTGATTTGTCGAGGGACGGATCGTTCTCATCCCCTAAAAGCGGAGATTTGTTGATTCCTAAGAATTACAGACCGATAACATGCTTGAATTCGTGTTATAAGTTGTTTACAAGAATCTTACTCACGAATATTCACCGTAGTTGACGAACGGATATATGACCAGAGAGGGTCGGAAAAAGGAGTCGCTGGTTGTGAAGACAACCTGCTCAGATGTGTAACGCAGGACTTGATGCAATATAAGCGTATGGCATGGATCGATTAACGCAAGGCATTTGATACAACATCGCATGAGCTCATCTTGCATTTGCTCAGATGCCTTGCGGTACCCGACAAAATAGTGAAATGCCTTGAACAACTGATAACACTGCAACAGATATGTTTGCCGTTTCAATCTTACTCTACTCGTTTGCAGTAGTGAGGTAGACACGAGAGGAGCTGTATCAACTCGACGTAAACACCCGAAAAATGATGCATCTCTGTAGGAGTTTTCATCCCAAATCGTCCGTTCCACGGTTGTACTTCCCACGACTTCAGGGAGGCCGTGGACTTTTGAGTTTGGAGTGTCTACAGGACGGAATGGTATTGGATGTAGCCAGAAGTTCGGATCCCCTTCTCTGTATGGTCCGCGACCATGAGAATTGAATCATTTCTCTCCGGGAGAAAATTGAACCCGTTGTGGGGACGAGAAGTGCCGTATTCATTTCAACTATTCGTTACCCTCCCTCAGGCTCATACAAGCGTACGTCTGATGTAGTCCTTCTCTTGGAGTTTTCAGCCCCTGGCAAGATGAATATCGTCCGAAAAAAGGAGGTAAAATGGATAAAATATCGAGAGTTTTCCTTCCAACTCCGCATAATCTATCGTCAGATTTCCATGATTTCACAGTTCTACCGCTGTTCATTTTTCTTTGAGTTTTGACTGTGTATTTTCCCATTTTCTGTTCCAGATATCCCGCAGCAAATCTGTGTAGGGAGTGAACTGTGAGCTTCCTGGTTCGGATTTATTATCGCCTCACGTGCGCTTCGGTTAGCTGTTTTGTTGCTTCCTATTCATATATGGAAGGGAACCCCGAGTAAGACAACTTGCTTTCAAATTGCAAATTATAAGTTTACCGATTGGATGCCTCACATAAGTTTTTTCAAGTGTTTGTCAACTACTGAGCGAGTCTGAGATTATTATAAATGTCTTTGCTTCATCTGACTTTGGATAGAGGAGTGCTTGGGGAGTGGCAAAAAGTTCTCTCGGGAGTATTGTTACTGTGTTCGGAAGTTAGAAAGTTAGCTTTATTTGATCAATTACTACTGCGGCACCTACTCCTTCCTACAAAAGTCATTGAAGAATCGATGTACATTTCCTTGTAGCTCATATACTTAATGAGCAACTGCCTAATATGGATGATAACCTTGGTAATTGTGGTATATATATTGGACTTAGATATTTAGTAGTTGAATATGGGTAGATTTTTGAGCCATGTTGGTGGAGTATTAATATTTGTGGAATATATAGGAGGAAATTTCTGGATTTGCACTGAATCAAGATATCGTCTGATCCTTTCGTAGTAGGGGGGTCTGTACGAGCACTTTTTAAAGCCATTTCGTACCTTTCTTTGCTAAATGAAATATGACCAGCCTATGAACAATAAAATGTAGCGCCGCCATTTTTTGTTGTGGATCATGGTGGGGGCTATCAGAAATATATCTGAAAGTGCTAGTATTTTTTTTATACCGGGTAACAACGAAATCATTGTAAACGGCGCTATTCATTTGTTACTGCGATGAAGAATTTGAAATAAGGAAGAAATAAATAGTTAATTTGAACCTCTATTTCTAATTATAACACAAATAAAAACCATTTTTGATTTATTAAACACCATGGTTCCAACAGTAAAATATCAAAAAATATCATTCAATTTTACATAAATTCGTTGTAAGATTATACGAGAAGAGTTTTGAGTATCATTCGCTTCATTCTCCGCAGTAGGTTTGTAGTTCATTTATTGAGCAAGGTCTGTCACAACATTCTTCTATTATTCCTTTTCTTGATTTGACTGGAACCATAGACTCAGCTAGATCTCGGGAGATGAAGGGGAATTTTAATTCTTCAGAATCCAAGTCGTTATCCAACTTGTTATCATCGAAATCAAGCCAGTCTGTAAAATAAGAAAAAAAATTTTCACGAGTCAAATATGTAATATTAGTATAGTATTACTTAGTCTATAATTTGCGGGATTAGAAAAACCTACTGCAAAAAAATGGGGAGATATGTGTGGGATGAAATTTCCCTCACTGTTTAAATATTTCCACAGGTACGATACAATATATAGTTGATGCTCAAGCCTCGATTCAAATAGGTTCATATTTTGACGTCGATAGTGAGTTTTCCTGTCGATAAAAAGAGTTTGGATTGTGCTTAAAAAATGACCAAATCGTAATTTGGAGCCATATAGTGTGTATATTTCTCATCAAACGATTTTTACCATTGTGATTCTCTGAGAGCTAGTCTCAAAACAGCCATGAAGCTGGAAAAAAACTTATATTGAACCTAACGGAAACACTTTTCACATACACCAGAACTACAAAACCTTTTTTTGATGCATATTTCATTAATCAAGTTAGATGGTGATGAGTAAAATATTAATATTAGTCTCCTGATGATGCTAACTTGATTTTAGAAACACGTATCAAGAGGCAGTGTTTTAGTTCTAAAACCTCCGAAAGGTCTCCTTAGATTCATATCACATCAGAAATTTTATCTTTCAAGAATATGGGAGAAAAACACCCATCTAAGATGGGTTCATTTGCCAAATTCAAGATTCGAAAACATATCCTCATTTCATATTGACTTCATGAAAATTGATGTCATTGCCTAGTTTTCCTCTTGATTGTCTTTCAATAATACAATGCATTTGTGGTTCAGCCTAGTATAACTGATACATCTCCAATAGCTTTGTCAGGTGTTGGAACAAGATGGCCTTGTTTCGAGCTCTTATTTGCAGTGAAAGCTGCAGAGAGAGTCAGATCTGCCTGTCGACGTCTAAGCTTGACTTCGCAACAGAAAGTCGATGAAACCCTTGTTTTTTTTTGGATAAACACGGTATGAGGCTGTGCACTTTGAAATATTTTATCATTTTGTCACATGAATATCAGAAAAATGTTTGTGACAAAAATGAATCAGCACTGTTTTCAACATAATATTTATCAATTTTCAAACATTTCTTTCGCTTGAAATATTATCCCTCATCATCCTGTAGTTCTATATATTCCTACTAACTCAATGCAAATCTAGCTAATGAATTTTCCAGATATCAAATATAATTTGTGTTTAAAATTGATGGAAATATATTCTCAATTACTGATTTTTTTAAAGTTGAAATTAAATTTAAATCAAAATATGAAATTGAAAATAAGATTTGAAAATCTCTGTACTCGTTCAAATGATTCATCCAGATATTAAGTGTAGAAAATAAAAAAATTAATGTTTGTCATCAAATAGAAATTTTTATAGCAAATAGACCCAGTAATAGTAATAGTAATAGACCCACTGCAATATTGAGACAATAATTAGAGGATATCATTTGAGTGGATCCATGTAGTCACACCTGTAAAGCTTCTTTGGGTGAATAAATTCACAAATGAATAACGTACCTGCTCGTTTCATTGTTTTTTCGTAGTATATTCCTTTGCATATCCTACTTAGAGTAGAAGTTAGGTGACTGCCACAATATGTTGTACGTTTCGATAAAATATTTCTCCAGTGAGGAACTGCAAAAGCGTTGAGAATGTTTATCAGTATGAAGATGAATACTAATCTAGTGTGCATCTAGAAAAACAAATCAGTTATCAGTTATTATACTACGACCTTTGGAATAAGTAATAAGAGAACATGAAGAACTTCTGATCTCCTACATTTCAATTTGGAACTTGAAGTGCTACTAGGCTGGACTCTGGAGCATGACAGATGTGGAAGTTGAAAAGTTCTCAGTGACTCGATAAGCCGGGAAACATAGGTATTTTGATTAAAAACTAATGCAAGTTACTAATAAATGAATAGTATGATAGAATATAGACTGAGTAACAGTTCCATTGGAACTGTTCTACATTTATTTTTCCATAAATGGATATCAATAATGTGGCAACTGTTTTATGCTGATTAAATTGAAAAAAAAAATTGAAAAGAGGTATATTATTTCCAATTCCTCTCAAAAATTTACATGAATATTGATTGTGAAGAATTCATTGAGACCAACAAATAAAAAATAACCTATTCTAATTATTCTCAGGATACTTCAGTATATGAAAGATTTTTTCAACTTTGGAATTTGTAAAGAATTATCCCGAGACCTTTTTGTGCAAGTCACTGGATTCAACAGAATTATACTCCAGGCAATTTTCTTACTCTATTTACTGAACTACTGACCTAACGTTGAAAGTAAACCTGAACTGTTTATGATCATCAGAAAATGCTCCAAATAATTTATGATATTTTTAGTCGGTTTCAAGATTTTCCTCTACGTCCACAAATATTTCTTCAAAGAAATCAGAGTTTCATTTGACAAGACTGCTTATCAAACAAAAAACTAATAAAGAAGTTATCTATTTGAAAAGTATAGTGGATCAGATACAATTATTTGAAAAAACTCATCAATGGGAGCAATGGAAGTAATTTTCGTGTAGATTGTAGATTTGTGGAACTTTTTGCTAGAGAAGTTTTAATGACGTCACAAAAACAAACTTTAAGTTTTGTTCCATCTCAGAGTTTTTAACAATATCAAAAAATATGTCTATTTGAAAGAATTGAGCAGTAAAAACATTTCAAAACTGAAAATACACTCAATAGAGATATTGAAAACATTGATTTTGAAGGACTGAAGGACTGAAGGATCTGAACTGAAATAAAACAGGAGTTTGGAAAATTTCCAGAACACGAATATGGAAAGTTTTCTATATAAATACAATTTTACTTACCTGGATGGTTATAGCGATACTATAGACACTATTGTTATTTTGATATCAAACTCTTGAACGGGAGTGCTAAACATTTTCGATACCTTGGCTTTTATATGGTTTATTACAATTCGTGTGGGATATATGCAAATAAGACATAATGAAAACAAGATGTGTTTGGTTGGTATCATTCACAGCTGATTGCACCCTACCTTGATTAAACCCCCTCGTTATTCATATTTTCGTAACAAACAGGAAATAGAACGATATGTGATGAACAAGGTAGAAACAAATCTTTCGTGTTAAACATTTTATTAAGAATCCTCACATGGACTAGACAAATCCTTTTCGACTTCTTATATGAGAGTTGATCAAAAGGAACAGGTTCATGAGTGATATATGTAAAATTTCATATTGAGTACTTCGATCCCACAGGCCGGACGATCAATTGTCACTGCCTATCGTCCAACCCGTGCTAGGAAGCACACGTTGAAAGTTAAGGTCTCGTTAATCCTTGGCTCGAATATGTTTCAACTTTAGTGGGTTGTCTTTCGTAGAGGTCGATAGCTGGTTAACGAAAAAAGAGATTTCAAATAGATCAGGTATAAATTTGAATAAAGTATAAAGTTTTTGTCTGATTTCTACTACGATCAGACAAAAGCTTTTTTATTTATTCCTGGAGTCTCTCTGATTACCCCGTATGGAGAGTTAATGACCTAAAATAAAGAAATCGAGAGGATTGAGATCCGGGGATCTAGCGGGCCAGTTCTGTGGTCCTCCTCGACCTATCCACTGATTTGCATATGTTTCAGTTAAATGCTAATGTGATACTTGACTAAAATGCATACATCATACATAAAAAGACATATCCCTTCTAACGCCCAAAGGAACTTCCTCCAGCAAAACTGGATGCATTTCTCTTAAAAATTGAACGTATGCCTCACCATTTAATTGAGGAGGTAGGAAATGAGGCCCAATTAAATCATCCCCAATAACTTCGAGCCACACGTTAAGAGAAAACTGTTCTTGATGGTTAGTTTCGACAATAGCGTGAGAGTTTTCATCAGTCCAT
>WOGP01003661.1:0-14900 GCA_015342065.1 Leptinotarsa undecemlineata
CTAGTCTAGAAATATAGTTAAGGGCAGAAATTGGCCCTTGGAACAAACTGAAAAAATCATTATGGCCCGAAGGCTTCAAAGTTTGGAGACCCCTGTATTAGATAGTCTTAAAAGTTCGTGTGCTACCACACAGATGCCGCTACTAGTATTGAATCCATATTAGTTTTAGTTAACCCTAACCTTAAAAAGACATGTGTGCAAATTTCACAACTGTAGGACTATCAATTTGTGAGATGGACAATTTTGAGTGAATCGACCTTTGTTAGTTTGAAGACACTAGTTTTTATAGAATTTCATGCGTTGTTTTTTGTTAAAAAATGTTGTTGAAGCCAAGGTTTGGCTCGATAAACATTATTCGAACTTTGCACGAAGATAATCAACCAGTGAGAGGTGGTTTGCTAAGTTGAAATGAGCTGAAATTACTACCGAGGACGATACAGGCAGTGGATGCCCTGAAGCGGCTGTTACCGACGAAAACATCAAAAAAGTCCCCAGTCACCGCAAAGTGAAGTTGATCGAGATTACTGAGGCTCTAAAGACATCAAAGAAACGTATTGGACATATCTTGCATGAATATTTTGGTATGCATAAGCTCTGTCAAAGCGGCATGCCGCGCGACCAATCGATCAAAAAAAACGAATTGATGACTCTGAGCAGTGTTTGAAGCTTTTCCACTATAAAAACCCCGAAATAATGCGTCGATATGTGACAATAGATGAAACATGGCTCCATCATTTCACACCAGAATCAAAACGATCGTCATCTGTGTGGACGGCAACTGGTGAACAGACTCCAAAGCGTGCAAAGACGTAACAGTTGGCTGACAAAAAAATAAATTATCAGCATTATTTTGAGTGATAATCAGTACATATTCCATTTCAAATCGTAAACAGTCGCGCCATCTTTGTATTGAAGGAAGACACTTTGAAAGTTCATCAGGAATATTGGTCCTCTTGCAGCATTTTACTCCCAAACCATATTATGAAAAGGTGTTTGTTATTGATAGTGACAGAGCTTGTAGAATCCCTCGTAGAGGTCTTGAAATTATTTCTCAATTTCTATTTATAGCATTCTGAATGTTCAACAAAAACAACTCTCAATCAATAGCCTCTTTGTTATATAGTTTTCTCGCAGTCTCCCGAGTCTTCCTTATTCCTACTATTTACTTTCTCGTCTAATCCAAACCTGAAAACCAGCCGCGAAAGAAGTAGAAATTAATAAATCATTATCCAAACACTGCAAGGGAAGTCAGTTTTCGGGCTATTTATAGAAGAAACCGAAAAGAAGTCTTGTGATAATAAAGGAAAAAATTTCAATACGAGGGAAACATACTCATGTTGTCCAACAAATTTGTACGGTATCATTTTGAAGATTCGTTGAAAATGATGAGTGTAGGACCGCTGATTACAATTCATTTATTTTCTTTATGGAAAGACAAGCGATATCTGAGAGGAAATGATGCTTTATTTCCCAGGCATTACCAGATATCCTACGAATAGGAATTCAGAATGGAACATCCTTGGACTTCAAATGGATATCACACAGTTAACTTGGAATGGATTTTATTTGTTGGATATGCTATATACATCCTTAAGATACCAAAAAATATATGTCTTATGGTCATCCAAGATAGTGGCCCCCGGACAATCATAAGTTATATTTTGGACATGAAGTGGATATCCAATTGATATACATCTGATGCCAGATGTTCAATTCAACGCTAAAAACTGTTTTTATTAACTTGCTTCACCTTTTCAACCAGAAATGAATATTGAAACAAAGCGGCATAGTTAAAAAAATATATATTACTTGACATAAAATTTTCAAGGCAACATTTCATGTTGTAGATAATCAAATCAATAAGATATAACATTTCAACAAATAACTCAACAACACCTACTTCTTGGAGTGGCCCAAAGACTCCCCTCTTACCGAGGACAGATCCGAGTCAGCTGAAAACACCACTTTAGACTTACTCGTGCTCTTGCTAGTCATCAGAGGCGTGGAAGTTCTCTGCTTTTCCTTCTCTGCGCTAGAATTCGCTGCTTGAATGGCAGATATATCGGAAAACTCCCCCAATAAACTACCAGGACTAGCGTCGGTCTTCATGGTACTGGAAGATACTTTGCTCATCATCTGCTTCCTCAAGAACTCCTTCAGGCTGACCTCGCTGACGCTGCTGTCGTTAGAAACGCCTTTCTTCTTCGAAGTCAAGTCTAGAGAACTCGAGCTGGAAGTCAAAGCAAGGGCCTCTTGAGTTTTGTGCAGAGTGGGAATTGCCCACTCCATTCCGATACTCTTCAACATAGCTTCAATGTTCTCAATGTCGTCGCTGGAAGAACTACTGCTCTTCTTCATTGATTTCTTCGCGCAAGAAGAGTCGTCACAGTAGTTGATCGACTGAGTACCTGTTGTATTTGTGGAAGAGGCTTTACTGATGTCAACTGCATCTGAAGAGGTAGACCGTTCTTGGTGTGTTGGGCTTTTGTTCCTCCTCTTTGGTGAAGGCTGCGTTTTCTTAGGTGACGTCCTAATCTCCTTCTTCTGAGCAGTGACCGCAATCTGGGGTACCTTTTCGATTTCTCTGTCAGAATCGGACCTGCTGTTGGGCAATTCCCCTCTTTCCGGAATCACGATGAGCTCAATGTCCTTCAGACCGATCATGTCTATCGATGTTTTAGAAGCGTTTGGACTAGGTACATTGCTACCCATTTTTGTTGATAGCTGACTATCGGCTTCCACAATGGTGGACAGCTCGTGCGGAGTGAGAGAAATATTTCCGTTAAATTTCCTGACGATTGTCAGCCCCTTGGATGGGGGAGGTCGCTTATGGGCTGTTTGGTTACTTGGTGGTTGGATCTCAAATTTCGGCAGTTTCGGTATGTCTAGAAGGAATGGGACGAAAGGTTGGTTATTTATTTCTGGAGGAGTTGAAGTGGGGGGAGGATCTGTAGATGTTTTTGTCTTTGGTGGCTCTTGTAAGTGTTTGAGTCTCATGAGTAGTTCCTCATTGGTGGTGTTCAAACTGGAAGAGTGATTCTTATTACCTGGAACCGTAAAGAAAAACAATTTGTCACAAGAGAGGCTTTGGATATGCAATTTGTATTAAACAGTGTTAAGAGTAAAACTCCAGTAGAAACTGGTATATTTGACAAGTACGTTAAGTTTCAGAACCATCCAAAATATTTGCTGATACTCTAAATAAACATTTCTACATTCATTCTTCAACAAATGGGAAAGAATAATATCACTAAGGCGATTATATATAATATAGTGAGGGGACTGACTGAAAACTGTATCAAGATGGACAGATGAAGAAGGGGTTGATATAAGCTCGTCTGAACACACCAAATAACGTTCACAAAGATGTTCAAGATAGAGAATAGAGGAGTTTATAGTATTAGAGTAACTGGTCTATTCGACCTTCGCAATACGCGAGGGTTCACAACTATTCCAACTCGATCAAATGAATCCAGCTTCTTAACGAAGCTAATTGCACACAATGAAAGTTCCGAAGTGTAAATCGGCGCTCACCTACCCCTGTTGAATGCCATAAAAAAATTATGAAGACATTAAAATTAAAAACTCACCAGAATCGCTAGTTTCTTTGCCAACACCTCCCCGATTGGTGGCAGTTTTCTCTGCCACGACTAACTGCTTCAACTTATTGGCCAAGCTCTGATCGATATCCACCAGCCTCCTATACAAATCCTCTTCATCGACACTATTCCCCGAATTCTTACTGCTCTCCTTGGAATCCGGCAAATCCATATATGCGGTAGAAAAGTCTTTGTCGCTCAGTACAGGGCTCCAGGGCTTGGAAGTCATACTTTCTGGTAGCACATGAAGCATCTGGATTTTCTCATCTCGAAGCTTCTGTATCATGTCCGCCAAAGTTTGTATTCTTTTGCTGCAAGAGTCCGTGATATCAGCAAATTGAGCCGTTACAGACTCGGCAGACTTGGAAGTTGTTCCGTCTTTTTCTGGAACCATGATCTTCGGATCGACCATGGAACTGGAATCCACTTTTCGTAAAAAATCCGATTCGGTTGTACTTGCGCTGGTGTTATAAGGCACTGGGCTGATATCTGTTGAGTAGCTGAGCTCCTCGGCAACATCAGGAACTTTCGAAAGGAAGTCTTTCAACATGTCGACGATATTACTTTTCGGGTTATTGCTCTCCATTTCGATGATGCTCTGAGACGGTGTTTGAACATTACTGGAAGACACATTCAAGTTTTCCACGCTACCTCTAGCCATACGCAGTAATTGCTGGATCTGATCAAAGAGTTTCGAATTTATGTGTCTCTCTTGCAAAGAACCTCCCGATTGGAAGGTACTGAAAGCATCTGACAACTCCTTCTGCTGTGGTTTTTTCCTCAAGTTATATAACGAGGACTTTTGGGAACCTCTAGTTTTCCGCAATTCAGGAGGACTCATATACGAAGTACTAGTAGTGGATATAGAGTTTTTGCTAAGCTGTTCCTGCCAAGTTCTTGGTTTAGGCTTGGTTCCGCTCGACTCCCTTGATTGAGGTACACTCTTGCTTGGTCTACTCCCAACCGGCGATGGTTTCTTAGATACTTGCGGAGATTCTTCAGTTCCGATACCAACAGACTTGGACTGAACCAGTTTGGGTTGAATTTCTTTAGTTTTGACGACAACGTCTGGAGTCTCATCATCATTCAACCTTATAAAGATTTGACACAGCTCTTCCTGGGATTGTTTCTCATTTTCTTTGTTACAATCGCAAGCGGCGTGAATTTTGGAACAAACCTCCCCTGAAACTTTTGCGTCAGCTTCCTCTAGCTTCCTCTCAACTTTGGGAGTAGTTTGAGTACTGATATTCTGAAGTACCAGCACTTTTCTGCTACTCTTCACCTTGGGTTTTTTTCGGGAAGATCTCTCAGCATGCCGATACTTCCTGTCATGTTCCCGCTCGCTCTGTTCCTGACTACTCTCGGCCGACGTGTCCTTGTCTTTCTTATCTCTGGAGCGTTTTCTTTCTCGTTTCCGCACTTTCGGTGCAACTTGATCGTCGCTATCGCTGAAAGATTTCAAGTCGTTGATCAACTCGTCCAGGCTCTCGTCTCTGGGTAACGACCTAAGTTCTTGCAGAAGTTCCTCTTTCTGTAACTTGAGGCTCCTCAGAAGTTCCTTCAACTTAGAGCGCCGATAATTCGTCTCGTGTCCCGTGAAAGCCTTAACAATCTCCTGGACCTCCTGAGCGGTGAATATTTTAGGTTCCTCGAAATCGACGTCCCATTTGCCAACATTTATGGAACGCACTTCTTCTTCTTCCGGAATAACACTTTCCTTTGAAGGCACTTTTTTGGGAAGAGTCACTAAGGCAGGTTTAAGGTCGGGAAACATTTTGTTGAAAGCGTTTTCCAAATGGTTCTGTTTCACCCTTTCTCTCTCTTTGAGCCGCTCCTCTGACATGTGATACTCGGGTTTGTCGTTGAAGATCTCGTTGATACGTTCCTTCTTCTGCAAGAGCGGTAATTTCCTCATCAATTCCTCGTAGTCCTTACGCACCTTTTCCTTGTTCAACGCTATCCTTCCTCGTATTTGAGCTTCTCTGTCCCTCTGCTTGATTTTTTCCAACCACTCTCTCTCCGACACAACATCAGGAATGACTTCCACGCTCTCGGTAGGAATTCTTTCCACATATGAAGGCAACCTCTTCGTGTGCGTAAATCGGTTTGGATGATCATAGAATTGGACTTCGTCTGTGCCTTTAGAGACTTGACTATCGCTTTGATTAGTCGAGGGTTTGAGTTGTATTGACGGTTTGGAAGGAATGTCCTTGAACTGGTGGTCAATTTGAAGCATAGATGGATCTGATGGTATGTTGCTTAGTTGTGAAGAGTGCTCCTTAGAACCAGCTGTAGACTTGATCCTTACTGATGGCTTTGACGGAATATCCTGGAATCTAGCCATACTTGGTCGATTACCAACATCAGGATCTATTGGAATATCATTGATTTGTGTCGAATAACCATTTTGAACAGCTGAAGTCCTGATATTGTCTGGTGGTTTTGATGGAACCTCTTGAGGCTTCGAGGGAACAGACTTCAGCTTGACAGACGGTTTTGATGGAGTATCTTTGTACTCTAGAGGGTTTTCCGTAACAGAACTTCTGATATAACCAACAGTGGCGTCTTGTTCTTGTATTCTTCCGCACCTAGGGTGACAGGTTTTTTGATTCGCCCCACATGTACACCTGATATCTGGAGAAACATCCAATCGTTCGTCGACCTCCAGTCTTTCGTCTGGTCTTCTTTCAGTCGGTCTGGAACAAGGTCTTCCAAATAGTCTGGAATCTATTGCTTCGCGAATTTTCGTGTTACTTTCGATGTACGGTATCGGGTGGGTTTCTGCAATTCTCATGCAATAATCAGTGTGTGGTGCCATGATTTCCCTACGTTTGATTCTATCAGAGATTCTAGTGTCGCGAGGAGGTTCGAGAGGTGTTGACTTTACTGGCGGGGGAGATTTGTGGCGGGATTGGTACACCTTTTCCTGATCTGTCAACTTTTGATCGGAACTACTCGTGAAGTCGTTTTCAGGGAGTGTTGTCAGCCCCAGAGGAGGTATTTGCCAGTTTTTTGGGAGGTTCTTCTGCTGTCCGATCAAAGCTGTAAAAAGAGAAGAGTCGTCCTGGAAACTGTGAATTTAAATTTCAAGTTTGGCATCAATTTCAAGGGGCGTTAGTTTCAGTAGATGAAAATGTTCACACTGGAACACTAGTGCTGTGTTTTTGATAACATATGCGACTTATCTCTTGATAATCAATGAAAAAAGGAGATATTATTTACAAAGCTGGAATAATTCAAATAAATAAAATCGACTGGAATACAACTTATATATTTATGATTTCTCTTAGGCTCTTTAGTTCCATCACATCTGCTCTATTAACTCTTTATGTAGCCTACGTAAGGTCAAAATTAGAATATGGCTCTGTTCTATGGTCCCCATTCTACAATTGCTATAATACATTAATTGAAAAAGTTCAATGTCGCTTTCTAAAGTTTATTTACATAAAATCTTATGGTATCTATCCTGATAGAGGTATTCCATATGAATCTCTAACCATAACATTCAATATTGAAAGTCTTGGATTAAGCAGAAAACTTGCTGGAATAATTTTTCTGTATAAATTACTGCACAACAATGTGGATACTATGGAGGTGTTATCTTTTATAAATTTCTGTGTGCCTCATTTTAGAACTAGAGGTACAAAAACTTTTTACAGCCGACTGACCAGAACCAATTTGTATCTCAAGTCACCTATCTTTAGCATTTGCTACAATTTCAATTTAATTTCAAATTTGTGTGATATCAATTTTGATTCCCTAAAATATATTGTTGCCACTGCGTCACAGTATTTCATTGAGAATTTTTAATTTTCTGATATAGTTTTTTTATTTTATTTTATTATATTATAATTTTGTTATTAATTTTCTCAAACTGTAACTTTGTGATTATAAGGATCTATATTACTTTTTTAACTTACTTAGTTAACCCTTTAATTGATTTTAATTGTTGGGTCATGAAGGCTATTATTATTATCAAATATATCAAATAACTTAGTTATTGAATAAATATCTACTGTACTGTTGTTATATTGATTATTATACGAAGAATGTTTTTCAAAAAAAAGTCTGACAAAACTGAATTGTTCATATAAATGTTATACATATTTTTTTAACAATGTAAACAGCAAACAATCTGATATATATGTAATTTGATCCTCGGTTCAGAAGATTTCCAAATTCAATTATTAAAAACATAAATTCGAAAGAAAAAAAATCAAAGTCGGAGCTGTTTCTGGGGACTTGCAAAGATTGGCCTTTTTACACATTCATTGACTGGACTATGAGTTTTAACTGATATAACTACTAGATGGGTTCTGTGAAAAAGTGTTGATACTAGGTGTTTAATAAATCTGGTTTTATATCGCCAATCTGTTTTTCAAAAGGTTAGTTTTAGTAACGTCGGTTGCTAGAAATCCTCCTTTGAGATGCTGTGTGAATGTGGTTCATAGTTTGCCAACATTATCGAACGTTATTATTGAATGATCAACTTTGAGTCCATTGCTCTCGTTTATTATTATTAGTATTTGAAATGACAGATGTCAGGGTTGCAAAATGGAATATAAAATATAATATTTTTCAGAACTGTTAATAAAGGCTTGACGACTTTATTGAAATTGGCCCAAAAGCATAAAATGGCTTCTTAACCAAGGAATCAATTCTTCATTGAAATGTTAGGTTTTTTAGATCATTAACCAAGACACGCATGTGTATCTTTCGTTGTTTCCACTAACACGAAAAAATGTGTATTACCTACCTGAATCTTTTTCAACTGGCACAACTGGAGATTTATAAGAAGAGCACGATTCATTTGTACAGTCACATGGACTGGAAGATTCAATTTTCCTGCACTCTTCAGAATCATATTCACTTGGCGATGAAGATGAGAACTGGTCGGAGTCTAAATCAGGTATGGTTATGTTTATATCGGCTGACGTTTTCCGTTTTTTCTTCTTGACCTTCGGTTCTCCGCTACTCATTTTAGGTTTTGGAAATTTGGTAACCATCGCCGACCTGGTTTTTTCTATTTCCCTAACGAGTTTTTTACGTTCCAAAGGTACGTTTTTTCTAGCAGCATCCTCACTTTTCTCTAACTGCTGTTTCGTTGTAGCCTCTTTCCCACGCTGGTTTGAAATTTGTTGATTAATTTCTCGTTGTGCAATTATATTCTCACTTTCGTCTTGGAATGCATCAGCTTGTCGATGTCCGGTTCCGATATCTTTCAACGTACTCTCATACTGAGTTTGCAATTCCAAAAGTTTTCTGTTTTGCCAGTTTCTCAGTTTCTCCTTGCCTTCCTTTTCGATCTGTCTCATCTGTTTCTCCTTTTCTTTGCGAACTCTGTTCCGAACTTTTTCAGCAATTTCTTTGGATTGCTCTCTCACCTGTTGTAACCTAATGAGTCGACGTTTTTCAAATTCTTTTTTAGCATGATTAGGGTCTAAGGTTACCATTTTTCCTCTTTTGATACTTATGGGGTTGCCAGATACATGGACGTTGATAGACATGATTTGAGGCTGTTCGCTACAGGGTTAGTGAAATATACATAATCCGTTTGCTAAAAGAATTTGAAAATAAACTTCTAACTCTAACCTTCTTTCGGAAAACCGTTGACAGTTCTTTAAACTTGTGACAGTTTTTTAAATTCTGTCAACAATGTCTAGGAACAAACATCAGTTTTGGGTCATAAGGCTTATTCGCTTATTGACAGCTGTCAACAATAATCGGTTTATTCGGTTAATTTTCTGAATCTATCCACTTTAAAAAAATCACGTATAGATATCTGCTTTCTAGAAACGGCATGTGCTTTTCTGGATTTGATTCTGGAGATTTTTTTCATAATAAGTACTTTAAGTATGGGAAAAAGAGAGAGAAGAGAAGAGAGGTTTTGGCTTTCTACTTCTCCATCTTCATACAAAAAAATGTGGAAATCTTCCAAAGAAAGGAAAGCAGAAATCAATTTTTACCTGAAGTATCATTTATTCATACAAAAATTTCATCTTGTATAAATCATCTTCATGACATAAGAGAGTTCTGTTACTACATATTTTCTTAGCCAATGAACGTTGTGATTTCATGTGATACTCCTAACATTATTTTCAATATTTTAAAATTTGTCACTCTTTATTCACATATTGTTATGCAGTAGTCATCGTCTGTTTCTTCCGCTATTCCGAAAACTTTGAAACCACGTCCTATTACAGTCACTTCAACAGTTTTCTTCGATATACCTACTGATTAGTAAAACAGGATTCTTGTTGAAAGTAGTCCATTTTACCTGTAGGAAAATGTCGAAAATTATTAGAGTGATGATAGATAATTTACTAGAGGGAATACAAGTCATATTCCTTCATGTTTTCATTCTGTACGTCAGATCCCTCACCGACAATTTTTCTGTCTCTATGGAAATTGCCTTGAGAATTTTTGACATTTATCCCAGCTGTTCTAGTGACATGGAACACTCGTAAATGAAAGTATTTGCTGATTGTGTACCTGCCTTCTGTGACAGTTATCTGTCAGGGAAGTTTATATTTTCCATTGTACCTTTAAACCAACTTTCTATTCAGAAAAAGTGAAATAAATCGACTTTCCTGAGTTATGATATGCAGAATTGATCAATAACTTTTTTAATAACGAAATGGAGTGTCCCGGTACTCATCTGTAGATTAAGAATAATTAAAATGTTGGATTCTTCTCCAGAAGATGAGGACTTTCCAGGTCGACTCCTACACCAGGTATCTATTGAATGAACAAAAATTCTAGCCAATTAACAGCATCCCACTCATTCGTTAATCTTCAATCTTTCATTCTTAACTCACGCAATTATTATTAATTAACCAATAAATTTACACTGTATGCTTTGTCTGTAGGCTGCTCTGTGGGATAACACTGAATTGTTGGAGGACCTCCTGGCTGGGGGTCAACAGGATTTTATCAATTCCCAAGACAGCTGGGGCCGAACACCTCTTCATGCAGCGGCTATATCAGAAAAATCCAAATGCATGGAGATTTTGTTAATTTCTGGTGCTGATCCGAACATACAATGTGGACCAAGAGGAGAAAGAAAAGTACAAGACTTCTTATACTATGACCTAACAAATAAAAAATAATCAAAATTTACTATTCCTGGCATTTATGGGTTTTCACTTTGGCTTTTTAGGGACCCCTTCATTTAGCTGCCGAACATGGCCACTGCCACAATCTGTCTATTTTGTTACAACATGGTGCAAATTTGTTATTGAGAGACCTGAATGGAATGACTTCCTCTGATTTAGCAGATAATTGCGGGCACTCAAAATGTGTGCAAATTCTTCGGAAAGCTGCTGGTAGGTTTAGTTCTACTTCATGCTATTTATTATTATTTCATTTGGGTCTTCATATGCATCTCAATCTATGTCCACTAAAGTTTACTTTATTCACTTCGTTGTTCAAAAGAGATATAGAAGTATATAGGAATTAAGTTAAGTTTAAGATTCATGTAGCTTTAAACAGCTGAAAATTCTCACAGTTGCCTGCACTTATATACTAGAGGTTAGTGCATACGTTTTCAAAAATAAATCTAATTTTCAGTCCTTTCTTGAAAAATATAACCACAATACTCCATCTAAAGATCTAATCTTACCAAACGCTCATAGAACTTCTTTGTATGAAAAAGGTGTAGAGTACAGTGGGTGTTAATTATATAATATGCTAAATCACTTCAACAAGCTAATGTCTTAGCGAAACATGTTGTGATATATAGTTTTTGAAATTACTATGGATCTTCATCAAGTGTTTACTACTAAGTGTTTTGCTTTGAATCACAAAATACTTGAGAAATTGTGTGTTGTTTATAATATATTGACTTTTTTATAGTCTACAACTATATACATTTGTACTTCTGTTTATCAATACTTTTAGACTGTTTGTGTTTGTGTGTTGTTTATATTACTTTGACCGACTTTCATAATTTGGTTACATGTAATTATTTACATGTATATGTTTTTTATAATTACTTTTGGACTCGAAGTTTTCTTTGCTTAATGTGCATTGATTTCTTTCAACAACAATTAGCAAAACCTTGACATTTGATTGAACTTAGCATGCTTAGCGTCTTCTGAAATCAAGTTGTAGGGGATATAATCCTCTACAATATTGATAATAAATTTATACGAGCTGGATATTTCAAATTCCGAAGTGAACTTACTAAGATGACTGGACTATGTTGCTGTTTGGGTGGAAGAGCAATTTTCGCCTTTATTTATTATATGCAGATGTCAAATTCTGTCATTTGTTAGATAACGTTAATATCTCTTGCACTGGGTAACCTTTCATCGAAAGCATATACATATTATTATTATTTTTTTTACCGTAGTATGCATTGGTCGGGCCCTATTCCCCGAAGCTCCGATATATTCGGGAGGGCGCGCCAGCATTATCAGCCAATGACCACTCCCCACACCGTGGGGTAAGTGATCATTGGGATCGAGAATCATGTGCCCTAAGCAGGCGCATTGAGCCAAGAATGACAGCCTTCTGCATCTGTCCGGCTAAGATTTCTACCTTAGTGCGGCAAGCCGGTATCATTTTGAAATTCGAAAGTAGAGAGAACATCATTCCACCAAGGACTCCAATAATTAAAACAACCATTCTGACAGAGTAGTCTGGATAGAGTCTGCGGAGTTCGAAGAGAAAATCTCGATATTTTATCCTTTTTTCCTCCTCTTTTCGGACGATAATCGCCTCGCCAGGAGCTGTAGTCCAGAAGGACTACATCAGGCTCATTAGCTTGTATGAACCAGAAGGTAGGAGACGAATGGTTCCAATAAATTCGGCACTTCTCGTTCCCTACAACTGATTCAATATCCCCCGGAGCCTAGTGCAACACCGGTGTCTCGTCAATACCGTAAGAGTAAGAGTGTGTAAGAGTAAGTATACGTCTCTCCGGCATCCAAATGGTGTAGGATGCTTCCATCTCCGAGCTACACATCCTTTCCGTAGTCCCCACATCGTCCTCTTTTGAGATGGACCATTGCACATTTGTCTATCCCGAATTTCATACCGATAGCATGCGTGAACTCTTCCACCACCCTCAATGACTGATGGAGATCCTTCTCTCCAGAGGCATAAAGTTTAAGATCATCCATATAAAAAAATAGGTGACCTTGTGCCTCTGGTTTCCGGGGGTGCCACAGTTATACCCTCGAGTATTTCAGAGCGCAACGGATAATGGCAATAGTGAGATGCAGAAGAGAAGGAGACTGAGGGAATCACCCTGAAATAAAACCCTTCTAAAAATGACCCACCCTGTTTGGACTCTGGCTTGACCAGATGTTATGGGTACCGCAAGACATCTGAGCAAATGCAAGATGAGCTCATGCGATATTGTATCAAATGCCTTACGGTAATCGATCCAGGCTATAGAGAGGTTGCGCTTATATTCTATCGAGTCCTGCGTTACACATCTATCGATGAACAGGTTCTCTTTACATCCAGCGACTTCTCTCTTCGACCCTCTCTGTTCATATATCCGTTCGAACACTCGGTCAAAAGCGTTGAATATTCATGTGTATAAGATGCTTGTAAACAACTTATAATACGAATACAAGCATGTTATTGGTCTGTAATTCTTAGGAATAGACAAATCTCCTCTTTTGGGGATGAAAACGGTCCGCCCCTCGACAAACCAATCCAGAATGGGCTGCTCTCTGTCCAGTCATGAGTTGAAAACTCTGGCCAGATGGCGGTGGGTACTTGGTAGTTTTTTTTCCACCAATAAGTGTTCAGACCATCTGGGCCTGGAGCAGCAAAGTTCTTGGAACCAACAAGGACCCTTCGAACGTCATCCGGGGTTATCGGGTTGCGCAGTTCATTGAGCTCAGACTGTCGAAGCTCTCTGTTAAAAGCTTCGAACTGCGCTAGGGCTGGAGTGTCTAAATTGAGTGGCTGCGGGTGTTCATAGATATCCTTGCAGAAGTATTCCACCTGATGAGCGGTCAGCGGATTATCCACAACACGTAGAGGCTCTTGGAATAAGCGAGAAGGTTTTCGCGGCACCTAAGGTTTTCCGCGATACTTCTCGCTCGCCTCACTAGTGAATTATTATTATTATTATTGAATGTGTGGAAACAAGCATCTTTTGAAGAATATAATCACACACAAATACTTGATTCCATTACAAAAATAACGTAAAGTAAATATTCTTGAATAAACAATAATAATTAAATTAAATGGAGAGCAGTTTGAGTGAGTAGAATAATAAACAGCTGACGAAGTATCAACAAATATGTTAACAGTACGGCTTTGAGACAGTCGTAATGAATACTACCAGTACTTGCTTCACACATATCTGTCACTTATCGCTTATCTCAAGACATACATTTTGATTGAAAAAACTGTTGAATTGGGACTGTAATTCAGATGTTGGCGACTACATTACGAGCGCTACGGTAAAACTCTTGACATTTTATCAATTCCAACCAATAATTTGTCATTTTATCAGTGCAAAATCTACAGTCACGAAACACACACCCCACAGCCATTGAATCCCACGTTTTCGATCGACTGATAGGAGATACAGAAATAAGTGATATAATTCAAGTTAACAATTTCTGCTATCATAAAACTTTCAAAACAATTTGAATGGGTGCGGTGCTCATTATTATGGCCTGGAAGATAAAAATTTCAGAGGCTTTCATAATGAAAATGAGGTAAGATATCATTATCCTACGAGGTAGTTCATACTAAGATTCAGAAAATTGATTGAATATCAATATCTTTTTCACTCACATCTTTTTTCGTTTTTGACGTATTCATACTTTATATGTGTTATTACAGGGTGTTTCAAATTTGATTCTCACCATTGGGATGTCGGAAACTATGAGAGAACCAAAGATGATTGAATTAAGGCAAAGTTGCGCATTTACCTGACTAAGAATATGCTGTTGAGAAAGTTCTGAAATTCCGAGTATATTCGTAGATTTCTCTCAAGTTTCATCATTACTCTTAATTATAATAATTCGTTACTATTATTATTATGATGAACATTGTGAAATTATAAAACAACGATGAAAATAAAAACAACTATACAGTGTCACCGATAAAGTCCGCATCAAATGGGAAACTTTTTATTTATCGTTTTATGTGAAATTTGATTTTGGCAGTAGATTTTGCTTAAGAAATGATGTCAAATGGCGTCTACAAAATAGGTCATGTGATTTCCTTAACCTGTCAAAATTGACATTTAAAAAAAGAAACATCAAAAAATGACATTATTCTTCAAAATATCCAAAAATATCAAAGGACAAAAACATTTTCTTTTGT
>WOGP01003662.1:0-12573 GCA_015342065.1 Leptinotarsa undecemlineata
ATGTAAAAAATCATTGTTAGTTTATTGTGTAAGTTTGAAAATGTCCATATAGGACGAAACTGCAGTAACGTTAGTTACAATTAAAAGTGATAAAAAACATAGAAATTTTTATTTCTCTTTTTATTATGATCTCCTATCATATAGGAACGGCTACATCCATCAATGTATCCATTAATTCAATGTATTATGTTACTTCATTAAGTTACCTATCACATAGTCATTTAAAGTCTTCCAACAAATTATTTGGGAAGAGACCCGCGTGCGGATCTATTCTCAAATTGTTGCGGATCTTTACCCCATAGGATTAAACTTAAATTGAAATAATTGAAATGTTATATTTTTCGAAAGTAAGTTTCTTTTAATGGACATTATTATCATGTCCCGAAATCGCTTGCAGCTGCTAAGCACTGGGCTCAGCTGTAATTGAAGCTCAGTTGTAATTGAGAAACGGTAGCTTTGTGGCATCCTCTTTAAGAACTGCCCCCCAGCCACCATTGGCGTGCCCAGTAACTTTGACACAATAGTGTCGAAAGTCTTTCCTTTCCCCATAAACCTTTACCAAAACTTTCACAAGCTCCAGATTGTAGGTTATCTTGAAAGTTTTCATCAACATCTTCATCGTGCTCCCTTTCTGAGAATTCGCCGCAGCTGCTGTTGCTATCATGAGTAGAGACAACAGATTTTGACTCATCTGATGAATAACATAATTTGCGTCTTATTGCGGCGGACTTTTTAGCATGTTTTGTCTTTTGCTCTTCTTTTTTTGGCTAGTGTTTGCCTCTTTCAGTTCGTCCGCTGCTTCTAAACTGGCTTTATATGGGGAAGCGGTTATGATGGCGGATTTGAGTCCTTTTCCTTTTTCTCTTAATTGCAATTTTTGGAAGAGGAATAATGTCCTTTGACGTTATTGTTCTAGGCCTAATTTTTGGTTTCACGGAAGGTGTTGTGTTTACAAATGATTCAGGATTAAGTTCATTGGTCTCAGGGTTTTCTCCATTAATGATTTCAGGTGCTTCGGTAATGACTTCAGCCACTTCTTGATTAAGGACCTCAGATGCTTCGTCTGGATCTTCCACTTCTTCTTGTTCTGTTAACTCTGACGGAAGAAAGTCAGCATCCGTAAAAATATTTTTGTCTATAGGAAAAATACCACTATTACGAAATGCCTTTACTGCTGTCTCTATAGTAGCTGCCTTTTCGAAGGCTCGAGCTACTAGCTGTTGTAAATTGAAAGTGTTTGGCCTGGATGATTGACTGTCCAATTATCAGCTGCCTCATCATAGTAGGTCTTGAATGGCTCGAAGAAGCCTCTGTCCAGAGGCTGTGTTTTTTGACTGTTTTGTGGTGGCAAAGTAAAGACATGAATATTATCAGAAGGTAAACTAACGTGTGAAACGTGATTGTCGAGTATCAGAAGTATCGGCTTCTCTGTAGTCAGACACGCAAATTTTGTA
This sequence comes from Leptinotarsa undecemlineata, assembly GCA_015342065.1. NCBI lineage: Eukaryota > Metazoa > Arthropoda > Insecta > Coleoptera > Chrysomelidae > Leptinotarsa > Leptinotarsa undecemlineata. The sequence continues at coordinate 1,455 of WOGP01003662.1, forward strand.
AAATGGTCTAACCATTTGGGAAAGATTTCTGTCGTCATGTATCCTTTGTCGCTCACAGTCATATTACAACCCGCTGGTCCATGATTAACGAGCTGGGCATCAAACCTTTTTCGCTTGAAACTAAAAAAGGGAGGAATGTAGTGGCCAACTGCGCTCATTGTGCAGGTAACAGTCATGGTTTGGCCACAGCATACCTAACAATCAGTACGGACACTCCCTTGGACGGAAAAAGTACGCGCATATACTTCACGTCGCTATTTCGGCCATGTTGAAAAGCAGTGGGCCTGTCAAGTTTAATTTTGGTATTAAATTATTGACATGAAATTTAAAAAACAATTTACATACTACTTAAAGAATCTATAATAGTTAATATGACTTTCAAAAGCTTACTATTTTGTTTGAACGAAACTGTGTTCAACTTCTACTTCACCAAATCATTGGAAATAGGAAACAAAAACCTTCTTTATTAGATGAAGCTCTCTGAACAGCTATCAATTGCAAAAAAAATTGTCTGAGTTACTAGATTACATACAGATTTCCAAGGTTGAATGAATAAAGCTATTTAAGAATTACATAATACTTTTTGGGGAAAAAGTTTTTGGCTTTCTACTACTCCATCTTGATACAAAAAAGGATAAGGGAATCTTCCTTTCTTTGGAAAGTAAGGAAGGAAGTAAGGAAAGAAGGAACTAATTACTTTCTTCCTTTCTTTGGAAGATTTCCTTGTCCTTTTTTTGTATCAAGATGGAGTAGTAGGAAGCCAAAACTTTCTTTCCCAAAAATTACATATACATTATACTTTTCTGTACAGTACATACATATATAATGTGTAATCTTATAAATGTTACCGATTGAAGGTACATATGTGAGTAATAATAATATGTAAACTGTTCAAGTAAAAGTTATTTCTATGTAATACAAAGCCTTTAGGAGTAGTTGTTTTAGAAGAAACCCCCTTCCTTTTTGTGAACAAATTACTTATCTGTCTTATCTCTCTCCATACACATGCATACATGCATGCATGTATATATGTTTGTGTGTAGGTACCACTAATATATTTTATACAATCAACTGCATTTTTATTTGAGAGTTTCAGTTTGTGAGTCGCTTGTTGAGCATGGTTTTTTTAATCTGATTGATCAATTTTTCCATTCAAGCGAGTTCATACATAATTTCAAACTGCATTTGATCATATTTGGAATTTAGACGACTCCAAATACAAGTTCAAGAATAGCAACAACAACAACAATATTTGATAGAGAAAAGATTTTATTGCGTTTCTGATTTTTATGATTGACTTTTTTTTATTTCTACCCTGTTCCACACTGTAAAGTATTATGGAACAAAGCTTTTATATTTGATTGAAGTGGTGCAGAATGTTGTAATGATTGGATGCTGATATTCAACAAATGAGATATGTTGACAAAAATAAGATAATCCCTAGTTGATCATACCAGACTATAATCGCCCCTTAATAAAACCTTTTAATTAGAGCTCAATTTCCCATACTCGAACTTGCACTCGTTGCACATTTCAGTAACCAAATTAGCATCTTATTAATTGATGTTTAATATCAATTTCACTTCTTAAGATGCTAACTTGGATAGTGAAAACGTGCAACAATTACAAAAATGTTTGGAGTTTGAGAAATTGGGCTCCATTCAAATATTTCTTCTTTAACACCAAAGGTTCCAGTCTCATCTACGGCTCTTAATGTATGAATGGGGGAAAACTTCTGCGTAGGTTGCAACAAACCAAACGAGAAAATGTTTTCCGTAAAGTGATCCTCACATTTTGTGCCAGTCAAATCTAATTCTGAAAACCCTTAGCTATCACTTCTTATATTATTTGAAAGAATTACAAATAGTATCGTATCCATGTATTATTCATTATGGTGAATAAAATAGCAACAATCAAATAAGGAACCTTATTTTATTAGATGAAGTCATTTGAAAACAAGTTCAATTTCATGAATTAGGGCAAGATAAAATTTCCAGTACGCCTCTGTTACAGACACCATGTCGCAAGTCTGGCCCTGAGTAATCCGCTTTTCAAGATGGCGGCTGCATACTTTTTGAGATCAAAGGCGGCATCGTGGAGTGTCCGTGCTGATTTTTAGGTATGCTGTGGTATAATCAATGTACTGAGAAGAAAAAATGTACCATCAAAATATGGCTTTCTACCGCGAGATGACGGTGCAAACTCCAGCAAATAAAAAAATATTTCAGAATGGCAATTATTGACAAATATTGGGTTTGATGACTTGAAAAGAGATTCTCAGACTATTATTGTTAATAAATTAATGGATCTAGCCGTTACTATTTAGTAGATCATCATGAAAAATGATAAATTAAACTTCCTATTTTTTATACCACTCGTATTTGTAACTAAATGCAGTTTCGTCCTATTAGAACATTCGTTTGAAAATTACCTTATAAGACAGTAACGTTCATTGCAAATACCAGAGGTATAAAAACATAGGAAGTTTTATTTCTCATTTTTCCTATTATTGTGAAATTATTGGCGGAAATGATACGTTATTTGAAAGATAATACTAGACCGATTTAATCGAAGGCGAGGCACTTTCCAGGATTAATGTAATTTTTGTATGAGATAGATGATTTGGTGAAAAGTTTTTTTTCTCAACCTACAATTTTCTTTATTGAAGAATATATCCTCCTGGAATAAGAATAACTTTGACATCTACAACGAATTATATGGATAAATGGTGTAGTAGTTTATACTCAACCAATATTACGATGAGCTATCAATATTCAGTTATGAGTTTACTTGAAATGAAATAATTATTGTCAAAGTATTTTATAAAACACATATAGATTTTCCAATCAATTTATAGATTATGTGGTTAGTTTTTTATTCTGGATGTTGAAGAAAGTTATGCATGGACGCATTTTATAAAATACTTATGAATCAAATTGACTGACAAAATAACTCAACAGAGGTACCGAGAATGAAATAAGAGCTGGTGGGGTACAGAGTACAATCGCTTTGTTGACAGTAAACTTTGGTATCGTTAAAAGAATCGTTACTTGAATATAATAATCAAGCAGTATTGTATGTATATGTGTATGGCCTTTCACGGTAGGAATCATGATTAGAGTGAACAAAATTTGGGCTGATAGGCTGCGGTCAAATAGAACGTGTAGTACCAAACGAATTTTCCGCTACTAATATGGCCGACATCTTCAGAGGTATATGCGTTGACTGTAAGGATGAGATTGTATGTCAAGGTCTAAGTCAATCGTTGCTGAAACTTCGAGATACTATCTTCATTCTCGCAGTGAACACATATACTACTGAAGATTCCTGCCGCAGTAGCTGAAGAAACCTTTTCTACTACAAGTTCCATTCGATCACTGCCTACATCTCGGAATCTGTTCTCTCCTTTAGTATTGTCTGTAACCATTTTGCTAAGTAGTTATCTATTTTAACAGTTTACGAACCAAATCGAATAAAGTTATCTGCAATATTGCATTAGCCACCTACCCCACTGTTAAATGTAGAAAAGTGTAAACATTCTTTGAAATACATTTTTGTGGAGCACTCAACACTTCTTACTGTTTTTGGGTATATAACCCTCTATAATCTGGAAAATAAACAAAGCTAAATCAATAAAGAATCTGCTGAAGTGTAATAAAGGCAAACTGAAAAGTTCACCTGAAAAGTTACTGCATAATATAAATCACTGAAGAGTCCAATTAGTCCAATTGTCGTATTCATAAATTGTGCCTACAAATTTAAAAAAATCAATACTTAGCTTCCTTTAATGGTTGATGTTTCGGAAAACAACCCAAAATCCACTTCAATTCTTTTGACATACTGTATAGTTCTTTTCAGAACTGTTGATACCTCATAAGAACACAAACGACTTGAAAAGCAGTGAAATCTGGACTTCAGTCATCAGTCACATTTATTGTGATGAAGGAAAGCCATTTCATAATAATATTTAGGACAATTCCTAACTAAAAAAAAAAACAAATATGAGTTCATCTGTCATTGACTGAACTTTTCATTTCATATGATGCACATGAATATTGAATATTGGAATTCTTCATATTTGCATCTTTTTCCAAAAATACATCTTGAATACATTCTAGCGGAAATACATATACTGTACTTTGCAAAAACATTAATTCATATAGTTACTCATAGGTCAATGTGTCATTTATAAAAGTAAAACTACAAAATTAATGTACGTTGTTTATTATATAGATGTAGGCAGATATACACCAAACACGATTTCTTATAATATACAATGTGACTTATGATATTACATGACTCTTTGGTTTTCAAACACACCTACAATACATTACAAGATTTAATTAACATTGCACATTTTGAATTAAATACAAATTCGCTTATTATTAATAAATATATACACATGAAAGTATCCTTTAGTACTTACAAATAATCTTTGGATGACAAATAACTAAAAACTAATAAGACATGTTACTACCATTGTCTTCAATTCGAAAAATTGAAGGAAAGCTCACTCCTGGTAATAGATTAACTTAGGACACAAATATTTCAATTTCAATAATTATCCTACAGAACATTCATTTCCTGTATAAAACATAAGAACACAGACGAAACATAGTATACTTTGTCATATAATATGTGCTGAAAGCTGCTGATGTTTTTCACACACATTACAATAACTTTTACACAGAAAAAAACATTGTTACACACAACTCTTTGGCTTCGAACAAAAACGGAGAACAATCTAGAATCTAGATCAGAGGCTCCCAAACTTTTTTCATCATAGACCACTTTCAAAATTTTGCTGGTTCCGTTGGACCCCCTGCAGCTACATTTCTACCATATTCCCAAACCTCAATAAAAATGTGAATTTTAGGTCTAACTCGAGTCTACCTTCCAACCACGAATCAACATTTGTCGAATGAAAAGTGAGAATTGGTTGGGTAATTAATCAATTGATTGTGTTGTTAGTGGATGTCACGAAAGTGAAGTTGGTCAATCAAAAAAGTGATTCCATCCGACTTTTGACATCTACCCACAGCACAAGAAACCAATCAATTCACACTGATTTTATTCAGAAAACTCCCCGTTCGGTGTGGTGAAAATAAAAGGAAAAATAGGTTATTTTATTGTGTTGTTTTTTCAAATACTTATGTAATTATAACATTATGACTCAGTCGTAATGTAATTAAAATCAAACAATAATAACGTAACTTCTACTTTACAATGACAATCACGACATAGTCATAATTTTAATAGAAATGATGTACTTGATGGATTGACAGCAAATTATCAATATTTGGTTTCAGTTTTGTTAGGAATCACCGCAAATCTCCCCGTTCTGTGATATTCAATCTGCTCCGATGTTTTGTAACGTTTTGTTTGTAACGACACTAAATTTTTTACGACAAGATATGACGAAGGAAATTTTATCAAAAGCTTTCTCGCAATTTCCCATAATCCAGGATATTTTGCAAGTATTTCTGTTTGCAGCCAAAATGTAAGATACCCTCTTTTAAATTTCACCTTCAGCTCCTCATTAGTGCTATGTTCGAGTAGCTTTTGTTGTGATATCACATTCTCGACATGTTGCACTGAATATGAAATTTGGAAGTTTTTACATGTAACAGTGGCTAAGCTTTTAAACATATTATCTGCCTACATTGATAGGTGAAGTCAAGCCAACATTTTAGTTCTTCGCTATCGAAACCAAATAAATTTTCGTGGACCCCCGCTTTCAAATTGTGAACCCCTATTTTTTGTCACGCCAACCTAGACCCCCGTCGATTCTGTCGTGGATCCCTGAGGGTCCATCTGGACTACTTTGGGAGTCACTGATCTAGATGCTCACTATTGTGTGTTTTTTTTTTCTAATTTTGAAATAGCAATACAAACTGTAGTTCAAAAATTGAATTAGCATTCTATCACATCCAAAAATCAACTGTACAACACACAGCACAACAATTATATACAATTTTTACAAGGAGAAATCTTTTTCAAAACAATATATTACCCAATATCATTATATATAAAAGTAATTCTCATAGTCCGAATATGAAGACGGCCCATTATTACTTTTAGAGAGTTGAGAACTACTGCCCCAAATTTTAAGGTTACTATTTGTATTTTTCACGACAAAGTTATCTTTCTGTTTTGGTGAACTTTCTGTCTCTTTTTTGGGCGGACTCTGCTTAGGAGATTCTTCTGTTTTCTTTTCCACCAGGAGAGAGGTTTGAGATTTTGACAAAAGTGCTAACGTATTTTTATTGTTTCCTGTTTGCTGCTGTGAAGTTCGGAAGGTTCTTGATGCTGGAAGAGGGGGTAGATCGGAAACCCAAAAAATCTGAAACAATTGAAAATAACCAAAATAATTATTATATTATGAAAACACATCTCTATCTAGTATAATAAGGTGATTTTTTCACCATTATTACAAATTCTCCTTGAAAAAATTAATCTTTGCTTTTAAGGCCAAATATGTTCTACAAGTAATCTCCAATGAATTTAGTTTTAATAAGCATGAAGTACCCGCATCAAAAGTCTGGAATAGAAAAATAGACCATATTTCAATATAAGCTGTACACATGCTGTCACTTGCTTCCTGCTTATAAACTAACATCTATACAAAGAGCTTTGCATCAATGAAATGGTGCTAAAATAAGAACCAAGACCGTCAGGTCACCCTGTGAAAAGAAAATTTCATACATGGAATTTTTAGTGCTTATCAAAGAAGATAGAATAATAGGAAGAAGTCATCAGGTTTCTCCCCAGCAGAATTCTGCCCTTCATGGTTATCCTTACAACAGTGGTTACGAGTATCTGCAGACTGTGATATGAAGTGTGGTCAAACACTTGCAGCAGAACGGCCAAGCTTTGACAGAAGAGGAGGAGATATTTCAAAATGAGGCTGAACTGAGCCCTCTAGCTGAAACCGCTCAGTCCCCAAAAAACCAATTTCCAACAAAGTTGGAGTAAGGAATCCTATCCATATATCAAATCGTGGGCAAGTCTGTTCGAATCCGACAACGCCGATGTTTATTTAGTCTGGATCCCTCAACGACAAAGTCGTTTCTGACCAGGCCGCCAAAAACGCGTCCATTAACAATCTATCCATGTGCCCCCTCAAGCAATCCAGAAGGTCTAATCAGTTTGTGGATTCTGACTGTCACACGATCCACGGTGAGGCAGTGAGTTGCAGCTAAAGGGTCTGCTTAATCAAAGCAATTACTGCTACATCAATTAGACTTTGCAAGCCCTGATCGCATGTCCACCTATTTACAACTTTCTGAATAGCCCGAGCAAAAAATCTCGGCGAGCGAGATAAGAAAGTCCACTCCGGTTATAGTTGGAATGTGTCGTTTTGTGAGGCAGTTTGACTACTTACCTTCCAACATTAAGACAAAAGACAGGATAGTGGATAAAAATGTCAAGAACGACCAAGCTGGCACCATTCGGACCGACGTAAATTTGTAAAATGTTTCAAAACATGCGGACGGCCTGGATCGCGAAAAAGTTTATATGCCCTTTGGAACGAGCAACGATTCAAGCAATGAGTGGAAGGTAAAATGGAAAAATGAAGGATATGTTAGTTAAAAAACCGACTTTGCCAGTACACCAATGTATGCTCGACTTCGGTGGGGGGGGGGCAATTGAAGTTGAGCATACATCATACCGGAGATCACATAACTGATAATATCCAGTCCTTCATTTTGTCACTCAACATTGAGGAAGTAAAGACTGACAGAGAAGCGCTTAAGGTAGCCGTCTCCAAGAACAGATTACAGGGGCTGACTTCGTCAAAAACTGATGACCAGGTCGAAGCGTGGACGCATCTAACATCCCTTTATCCTCATATTGCATTTAAAGTTTTTCGACGATTGTAACCACGATGGTTGCACGAAGATTATCAAGACTTTAGAGTTTGGAATCAACTTGAACATTGATTCGATACTGATATCGCCGAAAACACAGTCTCCAAAAGAGAATCAATCAGTAAGAGGTACAAATTATTCACTGTGGTGTACCACGACGGCAAAGAGGTCAATAAGGGATAATACGTGACCAATACCTTCCACGTCGGATACAACTGCTGGTTGAGGTACGACAATTCCTCGGACACGACGGCGCAGGAAGAACACGTTTTGAAACCCCAGGGCACGCGAGTTCCTTATGTGTTGTTCTACAGACGCAACGATTGATACTAGAGATGAGAAGAAAAAAGTTAACCAACCGAAAAAATTCTCCAGATAATAACTATTTTAGTAATAATAAAAAACAAAGTTGAGCAATCTCTCGCGGACAAAAATCCATTCAGTGAATCGTCCAAAATAACACTTCAACTTCTAACTGTATTCAATTTTCTCAAAGTGATGATTTTATTTAAAGCAGGTTGGTTATTTTCTGACCCACAAAAAGTATACATCAATATAGTAATTGAAGGAAATTTGGAGTTAACATGTTAAAAATGTTTCAATACATTTGTTTTTTAGAGGTAAACTTACCTTTCTTCTTGACAGGGGTAGATAGTCCGGATTCCGTCTCATCAGGAAATGGCACAAGTGAGATGGTAGCCATGTTTGCTGCACATGCAGAGGTCTGTCATCCGGGTGCAACTTTCTCTGCTGCTCCTTATCTGTGTTAACCTCGTAAAGAGAAAATTGTTCCACACGTTCTTTGCTATTGTAGCAGTTGAGTAGCAGAGCGATAACTTCGTCTACTGTCGTTCGAGCACTGATTAGAAGACTTTTGTATTGGGAGTTGCTGTTGAGGACAGAGTCATGGATTTTTACTAAACCTCCTCGTCTTGTCTGAAGAGAGAATCTGAAATGAAACAGACAAATTGAATGAAGGATTAATAAAATGTAGTAAAATATCAATGTACTTTTGAATACTTATACTTTGATACTTTTGTATAGAAATTTTTTGGTGCCTTGAAAACGAAAATTCTGAATCAAAAATGTTTCTAAATCTCATGTTTCATGAGAACTACTAAGCCAAATCCAGCTTGATATTATATATAATTAATTAGTACTGATAAAAACATTTTTGAAACAAGCTTTTCTCAACATGCTCTGAGAAGAAAAAAATAATTTTAAATTATTTGAAACTCATTAGCTTACTCCATTACTCAATGTATATTATATAAAGCTTGTCAGGACATTTACCTTTTCTATAAAAAACATATATTTTTTCTCTCAAAACCACTTATATCCATATCAACTTATATATTTGCACAAGACAATTTCGCCATAATCGATTTATGAATTGTGTAATATAAGCAATTGGCTTGAATACATTCACAACCAATTTTATCTTTTTTTGAGGATGCTGATAAGAGCTTGTCGTTGAAAATGTTTTCCATCAATATTCAATTTTTCAGTTTTCGCTGTATATATTCCTGAGTCATTTCATTTAACTGTAACCTTTGCTGAACAATGAATTTTAAAAGTGACATGGCAGTCATCTTATTTTCCGGCATTTTGATTTTTTCACTCATACCCTTTTATTTGATATTCCTATCATAGAAATATATATTATATTATAGAACTTAGTCCATTATGAGAGACCTCTATATCAAATTCAGAATATAATATTTCATATTCTTTTCAACAATTCCTTTCATTTGATATCCATAATATCGTCCATTTTGAGTCGTCCACCGCGTTGAATTTAGAGTGATATAATTTTATTTTTCGTATTTTTTCAGTAAACCATTTAGAGCTTTATTATTCAATGTATATTCAAAGAATATTGTACTTCTAATTTTAGCGAACGTAATGATTTGACACTTATCGATGCTTACCTCTAACAAATTATTTCTACACCCTATGGAAAAAGCTTCGAGATCTTTTTGAACTAACTCAGCATCGTCCCGGCAAGTAATTGTTCGATAAAGTTTGAGTGAATTGACTCAACAATACCATATCCTTGATGTATATTTTTCGAACTGTACAATGGAGGATACAATGTCCAAGTCCCATAAATAACGAATATAAGGCATTGAAAAATAAAACCATGTCTTTTCATCAGAGGTAAAAGGCTCAAAGAGGACTTGGTTTTGTATAGCTCAAAAAAAGTATAGAACACCATGTGGACATTATACCTGGAATTTCACAAAGAAAATAACATGCTTGAAGGACTTACTGCTCCAAAATGGAAATACGATCAAAACTTCAAACTGTCTTTTGAACCATCAGAGGTAGACACATGTGACTCGTTACAGGACAGATTTCCAGATAGCTATTTGGAGCAAGCAGAGTGAAACAGCTTAAATGCTGAATACGAGGCATACCTTTCCGAAGCAAATAAAAGGTACACTCTAAAAAGTGATGATACGAAAATCGCTGAAACAAACCTTAACCACAAAGTTTTAACTGGCGACCCGCAAAAGTGTTCGCTTACACCTTTGCTGACAAATGGTTTAAGTTTTTATAAATGGAAAGTTTGGACCCTAAATTATACACTTTATGATTAATCTGATAAGAGTGTAAATTGCATGATGTGGAAACAGTCGAAAGCTGGTAGAGGTGGAGAGGATATCTCTTCAGCTACTTTGAAATGGGCTGACGGTGTAATTCCTAATTCTAAAAATCAGTGAATACCTCTTTGGTCAGATAACTGCTTTGGCCATAACAGAAATATTTCAAATATACTGTATTTTTTCTGGATTTTGAAAAAATATCCTCAAATGAAATATATTAATATAAAGTTCCTGTACACGGTTCAACTGAAAAAAAATTCTTCAACCTCATCAATCTGACAATCCTCACTACCTGGGACTGGCAATTCAGTTCAAAGTTTGCATTCGTAAAATTATGCTCAACTGACAAATAGTTGGTTGCCTTCGTAATTTTATGCTCTGATGATAAATTGTCAAGTTCAAGTTTCTTGTCGATTTCGTTGTCTTATTCTGCAACAGCCGTAAAATTTACAAAATGGACTAGGGATCAAAGTTAAATTTGCTTTTCATATGAACCAAAATTTCACGTATAATACGAATTTCACTGGTTATAGTGTATACCATACCGGTTGTTTAAAAAAAATCATATGGTGGGTATATTTTTTGTCTAGTATCCTCAGATCGCTTAAAACATTTTCGCATCGCATTTTTCTCGTTCTA
>WOGP01003663.1:0-14898 GCA_015342065.1 Leptinotarsa undecemlineata
GAAGTTAGTAAAATATCAATGTGTAAATAAAGTTTAGTTAAAACCGATTCACAGAATAAGTTCTTTGTTCCTCAAGTAATTGGTTTACAACAATGGTAATCGTCTGAATACTTCTTGAATACTAGTATGCACTTGTAAATATATATACATGGTACACACATAATTCTATTTCACTCTAATTTGAATAACACAAAAATTCTATGAAGCTTGGAGGAGCAACCCCACACAGCGATATTATATGAGATGTGACAGTAAATAAGGGTAGAATAAACATTAAGGAGCTGTTTTTTGTTGAATACCGATCTCAATTGTCTAATAGCATAGTAACCTGAATTAACTTTTTAATTCACTTGAGCTATACTTGACTCCCATAACATGTTGCTATCTATGAACGTACCAAGAAATTTGGTTTTGTCTTTTGATGCAATAATCTTTTTTCCTACCCCGACCACAAGTGGTCTAATTGTTCTAATCGTTCTACACTAAAATTGCATCACCACTGTTTTGCTTGAATTCACTACTAATGAATTTTTTCTGCACCAGGTTGTGAATTCAAACGACAATAAGTCGAGTTTTTCTTGGAGTTTCTCGGAGCTATCAGCATCAATTGCTAAAGTTGTATCATCCACATGTAAGACAATACAATTTGTGCTTATACATATAATTCGGCATATCATTGATATATAATAAAAAAATGAGTGGTCCCAAAATAGAACCTTGAGGAACTCCTAGGTCTAAGCCATACGATTGAGATTAACAGTTATCAATTTCAATATGTATTTTCCTTTGAGTCAAGTACGACCTGAGTCACTGTAGAAAGCCATTGCATATAATTTACTGCAAACAATATCGGGGTCAATAATATCAAAAGCTTTCGATTGGTAAAAGAAAAGAGCACCACCATACTTTCCTTCATCAAGTGAGTCATAAATATACCTGAAAAAAAGTATAAAATACACTTTCCGTTGACCTACCTGGGCAAAAACCATGCTGAAATTTAGAAATGATGCCAAATCGATCTAAGAATACTAGCATTTTATTGTAGATACACCTTTCGACTATTTTATACAGTACTGTAGGTACTGTTACAGGTCTATGGTTCTCAATTATAGTTGGATCACCTTTTTTGAGGACCGGCGTAACCGATCCAATTTTCAGTTTGTCGGGGAAAATTCCTGTTTCCACTGAAATATTTATCATATATGCCAGAGGTTCACAAATAAAGTTCATAATATGTTTTATAATTTTTGTAGAAATGCAATCGATTCCCACAGTATTTGTGTTTTTTAGGCTAGATATTATTTCGCAAATATCTATTGGGTTTACGGGAGTAAAATAAAAGGTGTTAGTTGACTGCATCGTTGTATAGCCATTGAACGATGTAAATGCGAGATGTGTATGGATCAAATCATTGGCAATGGTTGAAAAATATACACCAAAAGTATTAGCGATTATATTTCTATCACTTACTATTTTGTTATTTAGCATCAATTCATAATTCAATCTCAACTTGATCCTGCCTGTCTGATATTTAACCATATTCCATATTTTTTCGTTGACTCTTGCCATTGAGTGAATCCTAGTGAAATGAGTATTTAGCTTCGTTTATTTTTTGAGCATACAGTTTTTTTGAGTCTAGGTAGTGTTTGTTAAGTTCTGGATCATCTACATTTTTGGTTAACCAAAAGAGATTTTTGAGACTATTTCCCATGAAAATTATTTCTTTGTTTACCCACTGCTTTTTGTGCGTCTGTATTTCAAGATTAACGGTGTTTTTCACAGTAGGGCATGTTAAATCAGTCCAATATGTTAAAATATTTAAGAAAGTTCCAAAGGCGAATTGAATACAATTAGAGATTTCATAAACTGAACTAAAGATCTCACTTTCTAGGCAAGCTAGGAGATTTGCAAGATTTTCATCACATGTGTTCGTGAAACTGATTATTTCTTGGTTATTCAATCTTTTCAATTGAGAATTCATGATTTCTAAAGAGAGACTTAAGTGGTCTGCAAGATTTACATTGACAACTCTTTCATTATAATTTTCTCCTGGATTATTCGTCAGGAAATAATCAATCTTTGTATTACTTGTTTTTCCATTTGAGTTTGTGGAAATTCTCGTCGGATCAAAAAGTTCAGGTTAAGAATGAACGAAATGTCGACTTTCAGAAATGACAAAAACCAAGACAAATACATCTCAGTTCTATACCACAAATATACGAAGAACTTAAAGTAAGATATAAGGAACACATAGCACACTTAAAATATAGAACTGGACTGCTGAAAAATCAGCAGGCACCCATTATATTTTGCAACAAAACAATTACATAGACTTCAGTTCATTAAGATTAGTTAGACAAGTTAACAACAACAGCAACTAGATGCCTATGAGAGTGTGAAAATGAGTAAACACAATAATATTATGAATAACGATGACGGACCTAACGATGACGGACCTATACCAAATAGCTATATAGCTCGTTAAAATGATATTGTTAGGTTTACTGATTACTACATAAGGACACATTGCAAAAATAAATTTATATAGGCAATATTGTGAAATTAATTTCATATAGCTGAGAATTGTTAACATTCAAACATATATTGTAGAATATTAAATAAGGAAAAATTGTAAAATTAATTTAGGGTGGTATGCCTGTGTGGGTGGTACGCCTGTAGGGTTTACTTGTTTAGCATAAATAGCGTTAGCTTCGCGTTGGTTACAAGTTTTATATTCCTCTTGAAGATGATCACTCGGTGATCAAATGATTAAAACTCGTGTCGAGGTGTTAAGAATAACGATTTGGTGTTGGGAAAAAATGGATAGTTAAGTTTTTTTGAAGGCCAAAACACAAGCACTACACGTCAATTGGAAATGTCAACATTTTCGATTGACAGGATTGTAGGAAACCGACATTCATTCAACTCGCAAATAATTACATGAGCCATAACTTCTAGACCTAGACTATTAGGCGTATCAAAATGTGATCTGATATAAGCTATTAGTAGGTATGTATCACCGGAAATAGCTCCAGTTCTGAATTTTTAAATGTACACTTTATATATTGTAACTTTTTTGAATTTCTCAAACAATTCTGGATCAGAATATGACATTTTCGAAAGGTTTTATAGTCTGGGTGACAAGGCCTATTTTTGGAACTTCTGTTCAAAGGCCCGGAAAATTATAATCCAGGGCTCATTCGATTCGTAATAACCTCTAGCAACTTTTTGAAAAATTTGAAGGAGGGCTCGAGAAAATTGAAAAAGTTATGAAGAATTTAGTAATTGAAATTGGGGGTTTGGTTTTTTTGCAAATATCTCGAAAAATTTTAAAGATATCCGAAATTTGAAAAAAGATCCTTAAATAGAAGGAAATTTTCTAAAAAAACCTTCTACCTCCCGGAACATGACCAACAATATTTATAATTTCAATTTAGATGCGAAAATAGCGCTAAAAGCGGGCGATACGCGTCTCGCAGGCGCAGACCGATAGGGACCTTTGAACAATAAAAATTATTTCAACCCATTGAATATCATTATTGTGAAAAAAAATACCTTGTAGACACTTTAATAAACAAAATCTATGGGAAACAAATTTTTCCCGTGATTATTTTATTAGGTATACTTTAGTATACCAATATTTTAACCAAAAAGATTTCCGTTGGAAAAATTTAAAAATTTCGTTTTTTCACTCTGTTATTATTAATCAAAGACGTTAAAAAATGAAAATTTGAATTGAAGCAATGAAAAATATATTTTTCCAATGTTCAAATTCTTTCCTATTTTCATTATTCAAAGTTACATAAAAATGATTTTTCATACTTTTCAGTTCTGTGCGTTTGAAAAGTTGTTATAAAAAAATGTATTGTTTATGAGATATTCGAAATTTTTTGGGGGGATTTTTATCAGTGATAAAAATTATGAATTAAAAAAAAAGTTTCTTGAAAACATTTTCTTCTTGCTTAAAAACGCATTTGATGACTAACAATTTTTTTTTGCTACTAAATGTGAATATTAGGGGAAGATTTTTTCAAATCATAATTTCTATTTCTCCTTGATATTCTAAAAGGAAAACTTTTTTTCAATTTATATTTTTTATTTATCTAATGAACAGTTTGTTTTGAACAAATCAATTTTCACGATATATATATTTTTCACTACCAAAAGGAAAACAAACCATATATTATGTCATTTTTGTGTAAAAAAATTATCTCTATCTTGCACAAATTTTTCAATATTTTTTTTTACATGAAAAGTGATACATGATTGATTTTTTTTTAGTAGTATTCGAAGAAATATATATTGTGCAAATTAATTCGATTGAAACGAATTGTTTATTGAATAAATGAAGAAAATATGAATTGAAAAAAATGTTTTCAGAATATGAAAGAAAAATAGAAATTATGATTTCAAAAGTGAATTGTTCCTTAATATTCATATTTAGTAGCAATAAAATTGTTGATCAACAAATGCGTTTTTGAGTAAAAAAAATGTTTTTCAATGAAACGATTGTGTTTTCAAAAATCATAATTATCATCACTGTTAAAAACCCCTCAAAAAATTTCAAATATCTTATAAACAATACAATTGTCTAAAACAATTTTTCAAACAAAAAGAGCTCAAAATTATGGAAAATAATTTTTATGTAACTTCAAATTATAAGAATAGGAGTAAATATGAATATTAAAAAAAAATGTATTGCTTCAATTGAATTTTTCACTTATTAACGTCTTAAATTATTAATAACAAGTTGGAAAATCAATTTTTTTTTTCCAACGGGAATCTTTTTTGAAGGCTTTTAAGAAAAGCTCCAGGAAGTGAACAGAATTTGAGGTTTTTGGTTTAACAATTATCAGTCTATTTATGTAAATTTGAATCTAATTAGTTCTAATTAGATTGAAATCTATTAAAAATTAGTTAATTAAATATTTCTAATAAAATAGTCACAGGAAAAAATTTTTTCTTCATAGATTTTCGTTTATTCAGTGTCTAAAAGGTATGTGAATGTTTTTTAATGAATGATATTTTATGGATTAAAATAATTTTTATTGTTCAGTTCCGTATCGGTCAGTGCATGCGGGATGCGCATCGTCCTCTTTTAGCGCTATAGTCGTCTCTAAATTAAAATTATGAATATTGGTGATAGAGTTTCAGAAGAAGTGACTTTTTTTTAATAAATTTCCTCCTCCTTAAGGATTTCTTTTCCAATTTCGGAAATCTTTAATATTTTTTGAGATATTTGCAAAAAACCAAACCTCCTTTTTTGTAATAAATTTTTTATAACTTTTGCAATTTTTTCGAGCCTCTCTTGAAATGTTTCAAAAAGTTGCCAGAAGTCATTCCGAATTGACTGAGCCCTGGATCATAATTCTCTGTGCCGTTGGACAGAAGTTCTAAAAAAAGGATCTTGTGGCATAGACTATTACGCCTACTTAATCTGTTCAGAGTCACTTTTGAAAATGCAACTAGGTGGCCATGATCAGATGTAAACTAATCTAAAGAAGTCAGGTGATATCAGAAAATTACAATCGCGGAGTTTTAGTGACTATTATGTCAGATATGAGTAAGACAAGTAGGCTTAATTACATTTTCGTGTTTATCATTTTTCAAATGACGAACATTTTTTGACAAGCGCTTTCCGAAAAAAGTATTTTTGACGAATCTAACGATACTACTTTATTTGCGATTGGATAACAAATAAGAAACTAATTTCAATATTAGTGAGGAAAATACTTGATAATAATTTATTCACTTTTGTCGTGTGCAATGGATTACAATCTATTTACTTTTGTAAGCACTGTCCAGAAAAATGATTATTTTGACGAATTTACTAATTTATTTCCGATTGGATCTAGGAATTCAACAAAATTAACTGATAATTTCAGTAATGCACTAACATTTTTTACAATACCCAAATTACTTGAAGATTCCTCTCTAGTAAATATCCATTCCTCCTTGTTCAAGACACATTTCAGTTCATTCAGTTGTTTCTCTCAACACGTTTCGTAACAGTTGAAGAGTTATACTTCTATGCCTGTAGAATCCTTTCTTCTAGGATTTCGACAGTGGCTGGTGCTGTTGCATAGTTGACCCTTTCATCAACATATCCGCAAATGAAATAATCTAGCACAGTCAGATTCCGTGAGCGGGCAGGCCACTACCCAATTAGTTGCAATAAATACATTATTAAAATCTCTAATAAAAAATCTGTTATTAAAATCTGTTTTTCCGTTAATCAGCTGTCGGCCCCATACGACCTACAACTCTCAGAAGTTGAGAAAATTGTGGGAGCTAAGGACTAAAGAGGTCTTACCTTTTAACGTGTGATTTCTAATTAAGTAATGAAAAACGCCACTGGTATTATGAGGGGATGTTTCATTTTTTTGGAAGTTAATTTACTGTAAAACTGCTGAAGGTAGATTATTAAGATGATCCTTGACTTCATTTTGAAGGAAACCTTGGTACCTAATTCCTATTAACTGACCATGAAACAACATTCGTCCAATTATTCTGTTTCCACCGATACCAGCTCAGATAGTGATCCCAAAACATACTTGTAAATTGCCCTATACTATTGCATGTTGATTTTGTTGGGCTCAATCTTGATTCGTCAGAAAATAAAATAAAGTTGATAAAATTTGGGTTAGTTTTATGATTTTGAAGCGACCAATCACAAAACACTACTCGTCTATCGCCATCATCAGCATACAAATGTTGGTGTAACTGGTATTTAAATGTTCAATATCCGTGCTTTTTTGGTATTTTTCTTGCTGACTCGTGACTTATCTGCATTTCTCGAATAATTTCTATTAAAAAAATCGTTTTGTCAACCTAAACCATAGCAAGAACGTTAATCTCAGTCTCCTCATTTATGATAAACCTCTGCCTCTCGATTTCCCTCTTGCCTAAAACAATTCTCAACATACGGAGAATACTAATGGAATGCATGTTCTGCATGTATCTATGAGCATACAAGTCAGCAGCATTCCCTGAATTTCTGTGGCATTCTCCAAACGATAACAACATACAGTGTGTAAAAGCCAAATGGAATATATTCATTATTTCGGTTACTGTACATATTTAAAATAAATCTCGAAATACGTCAAAAGTAAATTATAATTTGACATTCTTCAACTCAAGAATACCACCCCTACGTTCAACCCCCCCTTGAATGACAGGCACAACCCACAGTTTTTTAAATAGGAAGTAGTAGATGAAAAAGGCTGATTCTGGCACACTTCAAGGTCGTGCGTCGCTGGTAAGTCTTTCAGAGAGAAACTTTCGTGAGTGGAAGAGAGAAGAGTGTGACGTAATCGATGCCGATGCCGATGAGTACCGGTTTGTGATATATCGTTCGAAAGGTCTCTTCATTCTTTATTCAAAAATGTTATCGTTTTTGGATTTATTGCAACAATCAACATAAAATGAATTGAAATCATGTGGTTACCGAAATTCGACCAAATACACTCAAAACTAAAATGTAATTCAAAACGTGATGAAATGTACATAACGAAAAAGAACGATGGATTTTAACGAAGTAGATGTTCGAAATGTTCACCACGAACGTCTTGGCAACATCCTAATCTTAAATAAAACTATCTTCTAACATTATTTAACATATCTGGCGTGACCGACCTAGTCACAAGCAATATTCGTTCTTTTAATTCATTCAAACCTGGAAGTATGGTTTTGTACACATTGCTCTTTACATATCCTCACCAAAAGAAATCTTATGATGAAAGATCAAATGATCGCGCTGGCCATTTAATCGATCTGCGCCTCCCTATCCACCGATTGGAAAATTTTGTATCAAGATATTGCTGGACATTAACTTGGTAATGTGGTGGTGCTGCATCCTGCTGAAACCATATCGTATTCACTGGAACTTGAGGGCTTCCTGGATCAGGATAAAAATTTGCTAAACTTGGAATGACATAATTTCGAAGTAGTTCCAAATAATTATCGCCATTCAAGTTACCCTCAATGAAAAAGGGACCAATGATATGATTTCCTACAAACCCGGCCCAAACATTAACCCGTAAGGATTTTCCGTTAATCAGTAGAGGCAATTAGCATGACCGTTAAAAGACAAAGTACACTCATTAGAAAACATATCGTCTTCTAATTGGATGATATTAGTATCCAACACGTCCATCATTTGCTCACAAAAATAAGTATTTCTATCAAAATCGTCTTTCATGAGCTCCTGAATAAGTATCATTTTATAGGGATGCATTTAATTTTCTTTCAATATGTTTACTATCAGTGTATGTCTAACATTGAATGTAGTGGATGCCTGTCTACTCGATGTATGTGAGTTTTTATCAAACTTAAGCATCACATCTAATCTGAGTTCATCCGTCATTGCACTGGCCTTTTTTCATCTGCCCCACATGACCAACCTCATGAAACTGCTTCTCTATTTTCTCTATTGTTCCTTGAGATATCGGCGGTAAATTAGAAAATTTCTCCTGAAATAGACGAGATACTTCCTGTTGTGTTCAGGTTTTATTTATGTAACGAATCATTTGTAAAACTGTTATTATATGTATTTCCGTTAATCTAACCATTTGTCAGACTTAAAGTTATCCAACTTCAAACTCAAATTAAAATACGGTCACCTAATGTTGTAACATACTTAAAATAAGTTGACAAGGCGTTTCAAACTAACGTTGTCACGATAATTATTTACAGTTTTTTAAAGAATATCATTTAAAAAGAACATTGCTATGGTTTTTTCTTACTTTCTAATTATCAGTACGTAAACATGAAATAAGTTTTAGTATATTGCAATAAGTTTTGAGTGTATTTTATCAAATTTCGATAACCACATGAGTTTAATTTATTTTATCCTAATTTTTACAATAAACTTGAAAACGATACCATTTTTCAATAGAGAATGAAGAGATATATGTTGAATTATAATTTAAATTTGACGTATTTCGGGATTTTGTTAAAATAAATAAAATAATGAATTTATTCCATTTGGCTTTCACACACTGTATATTCACTTCTCCACTTTGAGTATACATTTCTTTGACGAAAAATTGAACTGAAATTCAACGAAAATTAGAAAACTTCCACCTTCCCCTCATAATGCTCATGTCACTGTCATAATCTAAATTCATGTTTTGTTCTCCAAAGAAAACTTGATGGAAATAACTGTAAAATATTATACATGAGACCTATCCATGGCAAACTTGGCAAAAGTAAATAAATTATTATCAAGTATTTTCTATAGTTATATTCAATTCATGTTCTTATTTGTAATCCAATCGCAAATGAATTAGTATCGTTAGTTTTGTAAAAAAATCCTTTTTTCCGAGAGTGCTTGTCAAAAAATGGTCGCCATTTGAAAAATAATAGTTCGACATGAAAATGTAATTTTGCCAATTTGTTTTATTCATATCTAACATAGTAGTCACAAAAACTCCGCGGTTGTAATTTTCTGATATTACCTGAGGTTCTCAAATTAGTTTACATCCGATCATGGCCACCTAGATGCAATTTCAAAAGTAACTCTGAAAAAGTATGTACGCGTAAAAACTTTCAAAAATATTACAATCCGATCCAGAAATGTTACGAAATACAGGGTATTTAATTTAAAAACTCAGAACCGGGGTCATTTCCGGTGAAACCGTAAGTTACCGGAAAGTGAAAAATATGTGCAAACTCTCCTACTCACCTACCATTTACCTATATCAAGTCTCATTTTGATACACCTAGTACTCTAGAAATTATGACTTATCGAATCGATTCCTTGACACCCGGTATGAGATCGCTTATAGGGATTGTACCAGAAAATACTGCCAAGTAACAAACTGGCCAATTTTTCACATATAGTCAATGGGCATACTTGAAGACATCAAATAATTTGAAGGAACAATTCGTACAGGCCAGTCTCAACTCCCTACACTGTAGGTTAATGGACTGACATCTATCAGAAAACAACTACTCCTCTGGATAATACCACGAAGGGCATTGGATTATATCCGACAGGTATCAGTACTTACAGGATTCTTCACTGAAGTTATTCCTGCATATGCTGTTGGAGATATAACTGCCGCAATATATTTTCAATTATTCGAACACACTTGCAGTCCTGTTTCGGGTTGTTCAGCCACTTGTCAATGCAAGGTAGTTTCAATCATTAACATAAAGTCGATGATTTCCGATAATTGAAAATCGATTTCCTTCAGAGTATCATTCCTCGAACTAGGCTGAAGCGGACAACAAACAACAGGTTTGTCATCGCCCCATCTACTTGGGAACGAGATTACCAACCGCATATCCGAAATTGGCCCAATTCCTTTTATAAGGAAGGAAACTTTTTCACATATAGTCAGTGGGCATACTTGAAGACTGATAATAAATAAAGTCATCTAAAGGAACAATTCGTTCAGGCTAGTTGTTACGTTATCCGTAAAATTTTAGAAAAACTCCTAAAAGGTAGTCAAGCAGGAATACATTTCGATTATCTTTCATATCACATACTAGAGCTGCTGCCATCATCGATGAAATGAGTTGAAAGTTTTGAATTTATTAGGTTTTCTGGAGCCTACATTTTGTTTTATGAAAGAGAGGATATTGGCAGATCAAGATCTTCAGATGATGTGGTCCTACAGGTTTTTCCGGGTTTTCCTGCAGTTGAAAAAGCAGATGCGTCACTGGAATCAATGAAGTCGCCCCGGAGCGCCAATTAATTTTTGTTGTTTCATAATTTCATGATTTGTATTACTTTCTTCTTTAATGAACTTGTTTAATGAATATGTTGAATTGTTATTTTTCATTTTCCTTCAAATTATGATATTTTCAAAATGCAAAGTTACCGCCAGTTATCAGTACAGCAACTTGAATTATGACAGCATAATAAAAATGTTTCAATAATGATTTTTACCGAAATTCCATTCGATAGCTGAAAACGAAGAAGAATAGTCAATTTTCCATAAACCATCTTATACGGACATTTTCAAAGCAGCCTTCAAATACATGGTTTTATGAAGCAAGGTTGTGTGGCCCTAGTCCCTGTGACGTAATTTACTAGATTTTCTAATTACATACTTCAATTTCCAATTATTATTTAAACAAATGTTTTTGTTTCAAACAACGGTTATGATGTGTTTTTGACACATGTTTTTGGGTTTGCTATAAATAATAATATTATGGCGATAAGAGGAATGAAAATGTATATATTTTCTACCACTTTTAATTGTAACTAACGTTACTGCAGTTTCGTCCTATATGGATATTTTCAAACTTATACATATTGGAGTTTATTGTATAAGTTTGAAAATGTCCGTATAGGACGAAACTCCAGTAACGTTAGTTACAATTGAAAGTGGTAAAAAACATAGAAATTTTAATTTCTCTTATCATTATGATCTCCTACCACGTAGTAACGGTTACATCCATCAATTTGATAATATTATGAAATTTTCATGTTATCATGAAACTTAACGTTAGTATTATTGATGATTTTGACTAGTTTAACTTTGCTAAATATGACCATTCAATGATTTTCAATGTGAGGAAAACCATTTCATTAAAAATCAAAAGTATGAAAATATGCATTCACTATTGGCCAGTATTATGTGTCGAGCATTATCAATTCATATAAGAAAAGGAAGATATTGAGCTACGATTCTTTTTCAAACTGCTGGAATTCCACCACCTGCCGTCTTTTTATTATGGAAACTTCTAATACAACAGATGTCTTAGTGCTTATAGATGAAACCTTTCCGCTAGCCATATTTCATTTTCCAACAATATATTCTCCACAGCTGGACATCGTGAAGTTTAGATCGCATATACAGGGTAATTCAAATTCGACCCCTACCATTGGGATCTCTTGAACTACAGGAGATACGTCGAAGCTTACACTGGGGCAAAGTTGCGGTTTTTGTGTTGAACAAAATACTGTTTTGGAATTTGGAAAATTTTTCGGAAAGGTCCAGAATAAACTGAAAATCGGAATTTTCGTTTTTATTTTTTCTAGCATTATACGACAACATAGCTCAAAACTTCTTTGATCAATTACCCAAATACCAAACTAATATTTTTGCACTCGACGCGCGTTTCGCCAACAAAGTTAGCATCCTCAGGAGAAACGCACGTCGAGTGCAAAAATATTAGTTTGGTGTTTGGGTAATTGATCAAAGAAGTTATTCAACTTTCACACCAAAGGTTCCAATCCCATAGTTATAGCTCAAAACCATAAACACATTTTCATTGATACTTTTTTTCAGCTACACGTTTTTATGTTCAGATTTTTCATGTTTAGATTTACTATCCGACATTTCGTTTTTTGGCAATCATCAACTCTTGGCAGAAATGGATGTACCACAGACGAGCGTTTGAAGGGGATTCAAAACAGTGGTTTGAAATGTTATAACATACATATTTCACAAAAATTACAACCAGGTGATCCTGAGAGAAAAGTGAAGTTTTGTAGCTGGCTCTCGAATAAGGTAGACACTACAAATTTCTTGAAAACATTATTTGGACCGACGAAAGTACTTTTTCAAACTATGGTGTTTTCAATAGAAATGATGAGCACATTTGGAGTAGAAATAATCCACTACTCTTCAGAAAAGTCAGACCACAAATTCGGTTTCATTTGAATGTGTGAGCTGGAATTTATAACGACCGAATACTTGGACCTCATTTCTTCTCTAATACCGTATCTTCGGTTCTTAAGACGAACGTACCTTTGGTTTTTAAGAAACGAAGAATATATGGATACGTTTCCCTTGGTTGATTATAACAGCTCCTGGTTCAGCATGACGGGGCTCCTTCACACAATAAAGGAACAGTTTACGAATATTTACACTAAAGATTTCCTAATAGGTGGTTAGGAAATTCTGGACCAGTGAGGTGTCCATCAAAGATACTTTCTTGTGGAACACTTTAAGGAACAAACTCTATGGAGAGCAAGAATATGACACAGTGGGTGAACTTCGTGAAAATATCATCACGCAATTCAGGTCTATCAGATGAAGGGATATTGTTAGGGCTGTTCTTAATTTGAGACGACAAGGTCACTAACGTATTCAAGATGAAGGCCATCATTTCGAACACTTGTATTGCATTTTCAACAAGCTCATGATTTCATTCTAAGTTTTTGTAACGCACCGTACTCAGCCAAATGTATTTTATAATAATATTCTATCCGGCTGTTGTCTTTTTCGAAATAATTCAAAATAAATTTGTGTTGTTTTCGTACTATTCCTATCAAATTTATAATAAAATTTCAACATATCTCGTTTTTCTTCATTTGAGAATGAAGACATTTCGACTAAACTATTTGTGCAAACTCATGATATTTGATGAGTTTTGACAACTAGTGTCCATTACAAAGAAATTCGATGAAGATGGAGTTGAGAAGATCAAATCATAACAAATTATTCATCAATGAAATCAGAATGAGAAGCACTATTTTTCTGTATAAAAAACAAGATGGCACTGATAGTAGGAAAAAACTTATGATGATTTTAAGAATACGAAACGTCGGATAGTACATCTGTACATGGAAACGTGCTGAAAAAAATAATAATGGAAATGTGTTCTTGGTTTTGAGCTATGTTGCCAAATAACGAAAATTCCTATTTTCATTTTTTTCCTAATATTTCCGGAAAAACTCGAAATTTTCCATGTTCCAAAACAGTATTTTGTTGAGCAGAAAGAAACGTAACTTTGACCCAATTTAAGCTTCGCCGTATCTCCTGTAGTTCAGGAGATCCCAATGATGGAAGTCGAATTTGAAAATAGGTTACTTTCTGTCCACCGTTCATTCCTTGAAATACATAAATGATATGTGAAAAAATTTCAATATATTGAAGAACTTAAAAAAATGAAAGCGTATGTTATTGATCCTTTGATTATTATTGTTGTATCTCAATATGTTTTTTAGGTGATACCGGGGCACAAAAATATTGCATTTTTGATCAAACACCGCTTGATGCTATTTCGAACTAGTATGAATTTCATGAGTGGTACTAGATTGGGTTATGATTGTATCATTTGATCTCTTTCTGCATAGTAGAAAAACATTATGTAAGAAGTGGCTATGGCGAGTCTGTTATCTTACATTGAGAGACAGTCTGACTTTTTCCACGTAGACCCAAGCAAATCTTCTGAGTGACTAATCTCATGAGATATATATTTGATTAAAAAAAACATTTTTAATCATGCAATTGAATTATTTCTCTGAATCGGGCATGTTATTGATATTTTGTACGTTTCTCAAACTGTAATTTTATTATTTTTGTTTTATTCTCGTACCTTTTCGTGTGTATTTTTGGTATATTCTTAGTTAGGTAACAGGGATTCTCTTTCAATAATCAATTGGGGCCCTGCCTAACTGAGGCTACAATTATCAACAAGGTCCGTGAGCCTCAGGGGCTATGAACGAAAAAAAAGTCAAATAACTCAATTTTCTACCATTTCTTAATTATTGCTATGAAAGCCTGCTTTATTGAAATAAAAGAATAATAATTCAACATACTGTCTAACCTCATTGTCACCACATTAAACGAGTAATATTTTTGGAAGAAAATTCAACCGGGCCCATGCATCCGTTAAAATTTCCCGTCAACTCAAATGAGTTGACACATCAGTTAGATGGACATGTGCTAATGGGATGCTTTGAAAGTGGCTGAATGGCAATTATGCAAACAGATAATTGGGTAGACGAGGTCCCTTGGAATGGCCTGCTGGATCACCTGATATAATAATAATAAGCAGGGATGGCCACTAACACCCTTGGCCTTTGGTGAGTTGCGACACCACTTACCCGAGCAACTGGTGGAAAACCAGACCGGCAGCCTAGGTGCACCCGGGAAGGAGAACTCTATTCTCCCTCCGGTGCCGGCCGTGGGTCCACAGGGCTAACCACCCGGT
>WOGP01003664.1:0-14897 GCA_015342065.1 Leptinotarsa undecemlineata
GCTCATATAAGTTAACTGTCACAAAATACGGTGATTTCAATTGAAATGTCAAATCTGTAATGTCATCCGAAGCCTATGTCGGCCTATTTCGGAATGCTAAACCACAAATTTTAAAATACTTCAATATGGTCACTTTTTTCATAGATCCAAAACTTGTTATATGATGCTTTTCATCTGTGGAATGAATCATAAATCAATTATGAGTGATTATTGAATAGAATTCACTTCATTAAAAAATTGAACCTAGCACGGATTATTCGATTTTCTTCGGGAGCACCCTTGCTGCAATTGTCATGAAAACACAGATGTAGTAGGTCATCGAGTAACTTTAAATGAAAGGGATAAATCCTATGCATACAAATAGTTGAATTGAGACACTGGGTTAGAAAACAGTTTTATTGCTCTGAACCGAAAGATGTCTATATAAATGTGATTCCTTCGATGTTGTCAGTACATATCAGACCATTTATCTAAATAGAAAAACCTTACTAACAAAACATATAAAAGAATGTGTCCTCAGTGGTGTCAGTGAGCATATATGCATACATTGGTTGTATTGAATATAAAGCAATGAAGACACGAAAACTTGATTTTCTCAGTACAAGTGATACAAAGTCCATACAGTAAATCCATACGGTAATACAGAGTTAGCTAGACAATATCATTGAAAATCCCCAAAACAAGTTGATGACTAATTTTGATCCACTGTTGTGGAAAATGGTAACTGACTCTGCCTTCGCGTAATGACATCTTTTTACGTATAACCATAACTTCAGATGTATATTATGAGCAATTAGATTAAGATCAGTTTCTGTAGTCTTGCAAGAATAATTGTGGGATTAACTGGATCATTGAGTTGCAGAAGATATGCCCGAAGCAGTTAACCCAACAATTTAATCCATTTGTGCTACTGAATGGAACGGAAGCATTCATATTCGTGCGAAATTTTCAGTTACCATAAATCCATATGTGAAGAAAAATGATCACGAACGGATGCAGATACTTCTCCATACTTTCATATAAGACGCATACCATCAGCTGCCAGTTTATGATCCGAGGAAATTCGTAGGTATCAATGCTATAAAGCATTTGCCTTTGGTGTAATTTTTCCACTATCCTTATTTCAGAATTCAATGGACCAAGTTCAAGTAGACAATGTTCGATCTGTAGCCGATCGGTTCGACGTGGGTGATTTGTTCACACACTCAAATCGGCCGCCGTGTTGGTCGGTGGTTCAAGCCTCAGTCTGAACGATCGATTTTCACTTGCTATAATAGTCCATCCCGTGTTACGAATCACATGTTGAAAGGTAAGACCTCGTTAGTCTATAGCTCGCGCAAGTTTCGATTTCTGAGGCTTGTCGTTTATAGGGGTGCGACAACTGGTTAACGAAAATACATATTTCACACAGACTTTGAACTGATTTTAAATATATTCAAACAGATTGGAAAGAATGCTATTTGGATGATAATCTGATAACTGCACTGAACAAGGGCCTTTATATGGTATTGTTAGCAGGAGTTTATATGGTTAAAAAATACTATAACTTTTTGGGACACAAGATTAATTATTAAATGCAATTTGCATTCCATTTTACACGTACCTGAGAAATATCTCAACATTCAAGCTGATGATGTGTATTATTTTATTAATTGAATAATATCCGAGTCCATTTGAACCATAAATTGCCAGTAGTAGTCACAAGCGATGCGAGTTGAAAGGGTATTGCGTCAGTCTCATTTTACAAATTTCCTAATGACGATGAAACATTGGGTTATAGAGTGAATAGAAAACTGTTGAATACAGGCAAGTATTTGAATAAGTACTCCGAATAAACTACGACAACAAAAAAGAGAGGTGATAATAACATTAGTCGGGAAGATTTTATGAGTTCTGATTTTCATTGTCTAATATAATACGATTTGAAATCTATGAAATAACAAATTAAAATTAAAATTGAAAAGAATTGCTGGAAAATAACAATTTCATTAAACAAAATAATCCTGAAAAGAAATTACAATTAAATGAAAATGAAGCAAAAAATTTTAATTGAAAAATTGATATCAAATAAAAATCAAAAATCAACAGATTTCAAACTAACTTACGCAGCCGTAATATCCAGTCATCAAAGATATCAACTCAGGAGGATGTATAAACCTTTGAAAAAGCTAGCCACTCGCGTCAGTGAAACGTCAGGAAGAAATTCCAAAAATCCACGCCCATCAAAACCGAGGAGTATCCACACTGACTTATTTCACGACGTTTCGGGTGATGACTGAACTAACTCCTCCGAAAGATGACTATGGGTCATTCAAGCTGAAAGTGATTTCACCTAGTAGAAAATTAAAACTCAATTCCTTTCCTGGACGTTCTCATCACAAAATCTAATGATTCTTTCTCAGGCACTCTTTATCAAAAATCAACCTATACCAATCGCTACTTCAATGCTGAGTCCCATCATCATCATGCTCAATGTAATTCCGTTTTGAATTATTTATATACTGGTCTATCAGACCCACAGACAGCCATAATAGATCCACACTAGACAAACTCAAAATCGCCAAAACGAAAATCCTGAATCTCAAATACAAAGAACCGTCCAACTTCAATTAACCCGTACTCCACATCCCAATTTGTGAAAAGTATTGATAGCCAACAAACTAATTTCCAGCTAAGGCTAAATAGAATAATAGTCCTTTCATTATTTGAATGCATCTTTGATATGTTCATAAACGTCTGACAGTTCTCAACAGATATCGACAACGCATTCATTTTTCCTGCCATAGAAACCAAGGAAAGCCTACATGTTTAAGATTGTAAATGAATTGAGATCCTATTTGATCATACCAAATTATACAACAATCGAATTATGACCAAAAACTGATATTTTCGTTACTTCCAGGATTGAGAATTATAAAAATATTACGAATTATAATTGTACGAATTTTCGTTGTGATAGGGTACCTAACTGTCGAATTTCTTGGGCTGTCTGAATTATATTTTGAAGAAATCTAAATAATTTACAGAAGAAGTAAGACAGGACCGTAACTTAAAATTGTTGTCACTAATGATGGTAGTTATATCAAATGAAACACTATAAAAATATCTAATGTGATATACCCTTGGATTGTAAATTGACTGCTTAATCAATATCTGTAATGAAAAAGGTGATAGTGGCCATGTTGACACGATACGTTTTATTGAATATTTATAATTACATCGTCATAGTACACTTCGAATACAATAACATTTTCTCTTTCCATTTTTGGATATCTTCTGAAATAAAGATTCCATTCGAAAAAAAAGGAAAAACAGCATTTTTGGTTTTTCCCAGTATAACTCGAGAAAGACGAGAGTCCCCGTATATTTTCTTCGACCATTGTATTGTTCCCGATGACACTTACCTTTTTTCCCATTCAATTGTCTTCAAATCTGTCTCTTTTCTGTATCCCCACTTTTTTCTCGAGAAAATATCGAAAAAAAATGGTTTGTTCCCTCCCTCTATACTTCGTACTAATGCATTATGGACTAACTGTATTATTTGAATTGAAAGGGTTATATTTTCAGGAGTGAATAATTTTTGGGGAAAGAAAGTTTTTGGCTTTCTTCTACTCCATCTTGATATATTATATATCCCACTATACGACTGTCATCGAAAGTGATAATGAAGGCACTTGCCAACTCCTACCACAAACAGTCAATCGTATACAGCCGCCACGAAACAGGGTTTCGAGAGATTTAAACCGAAGGGTCTTATTGAATCTCAATATGTAAATTTGAATTCATAGAGTTGGTAACAGCATAGGAAGACAAGTTAACTTTTTATTTGATTTATGTTTATCGGTTTATAATACTCGAATATATCATTTTAGTTTGGTGGAGTTTGGGAATACCTCGAAGCCAAAAATAAGCATATTTCGACGGTACATATTTCCATAAAATTGAATTCACAAGTGCTTAAAATCATGTTTTCCACTAAAGGGATACAGAAAATACATTATTTGAATTTTAACCGATCATAATGCTCATAACACGAGTAGTAATTACCTTCTACACAATCATAATCACGGAAATATTAAATGTGAAAATTATTTTATGGAAAGAAGTTATTGTTCTCCTCCACTATATTCCTATGATTGAACTATTTTTATTTAAAGAACTTTGATAGATTTAACATGATCTGATATGTGCTAAATATTCCAAGGTATAAATACTGTGTGAAAACTATTTTTCAGGTTTTTGGCCTTGGTCTGCACGTTGTCATGCCTGACGTATCGTCTACTACTGCAGCTACACTATCAAAGATAGTAGTAACGATCACAGTGCCCCAGTTGGTGCTCCAGCAAACCATTATTTGTGTGCTCGTATTTGAGTCTGGTTTTATATTATTATAAGTGTACGTGATCTGTGTCTTTCTCCACTTGTATTACCTGACTTTGTTTGTGTACCTCTAAGAACAGGTAGCCATACTTTATTGATGTTAATGGCCTCTTCTTTTTTATCAAAAATATACCTGTGTTTTTGAATATATAATATAGTATTAGATAGTAATTCTGTGTTTTATCGAGTAACTGCACCTTCGAATGAGATATTGTGAAGGTCTTCTTTATTGAGAGTGTGCTAGGCAACAGCTGATTTGACAGTTTGTTGTAGTAAATGGCTCATAACAACGGAAGCACCAACTAGACCACATCGCTTTTGATAATGTATACCGCAGAAGTAGACGAAACATCATGCATAAAAACATACAGACCATGGTCAAAAAAAACGAGAAATAACCTTCACACCAGTGTATATTTTTTATAGAAGCTTTCAAGGATACTAAACTCATGAAAATTCATCGAAATATTGAAATTTTTAACAAAAATATAAACCTATCTAAGAAACAACTGTTTTCTCAACCGGAATCACGATTAGAAAGAGCAAAATTCGGGCTGATAGGCCTTAGTAGAAAAAACGTTTTCTCTGCTATTCTGGCAGACATCATCAAGGCACAAATCTTATTTTGAACTCTCTTTAACGACTGAATTATTGTATTACTAAATAAATATTACAGATATCACCATTGATTTTTAATCTCTTTTTCTGAAGAATCAACGCTTCTTTTTTTCATTTTGAACTTCTAAGTGGTCCCATAGAATATTTTATCTTCTGTTAGTTTAGTGAGATCAAAAAATATACTAAACTTTTACTAGAAATTGATATTTTTCTAACCATGAGATTGAAATTTAAATGTTTTGTATATTCACATTTGATTCCACCAACAGCGGTACACATCAGAAATACGCGACGGACTGTGGCTGTTCATCGTTTTGAGGTTAAACTCATACACCACGAACTTCACTGTTTGAGAAACCTTTCATTTGGAGAACTGCATTTATATGGAATGAACTTCCTAATTCAAATCCTATGCGAATCGCTACTTTCGCAGAGGCACTGCTGCTAGAGCGCCTTAGGAATTTTTCTGTATTGCTTGTCCTGTCCTTCCAAACATCAGTGTTACTCCCACTGATTTTCTTAAGATGGATATGGATATTTCTGATGTTTCTACTAATCATTTTCAATCCTGAATCACTCAAAGTATTTTGGCCTTGATTTTTCAAAAACTGAATTATGAAAATATGTCGCTCAATTCATTTTGATAGGAGAATTCGTTAAGGAAAATCAAACAAAAGTTTTTCAATCTCTTCGTCAAACTCTTGTATTCAGTTTCTGAAGTGATTTTATAATTTTCCATGACGTTTGGAAATACTAATAACTTTCGATATATCATGAGAAATATTTTGGAATTATTATCAATACTCCATCTATGACAAAGTAAACGTACTATCTTAATAACGGCAAAATTGGAAGATACATTACTAGGAGATAAGATTCAAAAACTAAAATTGAGCTTCTGATCAATAGATGGAGTAAACTGTAGGTTTTAATTGAGACGTAAAATTCAGTAGTTTATATCCAACAAAAAAAATGTCCGGCCACGCCCACACAATCTATGGGCGTGTACGTTTATAAATTGTAACATTTATTCAACTCAGGTTTCGTATCTCAGCTAAATATAATCTGGATTTTGAAAAATAATCTTACGAATCTGTCAAGTGGAATTTCAAAACTGAAGGACTTTCATGATAAAATTAAGGATTTTCAATATCGCAATACTACTCTTATGTGATGAAGATTCAAAAAAGAAATATCGAAGAAATATCGAAATATTACTTTGATAATCAAGCTTTTACGTTACTTTGTTTGAAAAAAAAATGTGTGACTGTTTGTTTCTTGTATTTTTCTAATATTTCAACCTAGGCATTGTTTCATTCTGATATCATAAAGAACATTGAACAGAAGGCTAATTCAGAAAAAAATCAGGAAATTTAGACGTGGTGAGGATAGATTTCAATTTCAACGTTTACGTGCTTTGATTAAAAGCCAAATAAAAACCACACATGATAACCATCTTGCAAACATACAAACAATGTTCTCTAGAGATCCTAGCAGATTCTGGTCATATGTTCACTCTAAGAATACCACTGGTATTCTTGTGCTAACAGCACAACAGCACAATCTAGAACGTATATAGCTTCTTCTGGTGTGCCTCAGGACTCCAAGCCAGGTCCTCTTTTGTTTTTTTTGTTTATTAATGACTTATGTGAAAGTTTAGATTGTGAGCGGTTATGTTTCGTGAATGACTTGAAATTATCTTATATAATTAAGGAAGTAGGTGACTGTGTAAATCTTCAATCTCAATTTTAATTTATTGTTGCATGGTGCAGCAATAATAAATTGAAACTCAATGTGGAGAAATTTGAAGTAGTGAGTTATAGTCGAAAAAAAGAAATTTATACATTCCCGTATGTAATACAGGTTTCAGATCTGCTGAGATGTAATGAGATCAAAGACCTAGGGGTAATATTCGATCATAAATTAACCTTTGGTAGACATATTTCACAAAAAATTCCAAAGGCTCTCAGAGCTTATGGATTCATTGTTAGAAATTGCAGAAACTTTCATAATATTAAAGCCATGAAGCGGTTTTATTTCCCCTACGTACGTTCGAAGATAGAATATGCAAGTATAATCTGCGGAGTCCATTCCATGACATTAATAACATATCTATTGAAGTGAACTAAACGTTTGCATTTTATACACCTGTATATTAGGTAGAAAATATTTCACACCAGCAACCACTGGTGTCCATATAATTTCCCATTTCGTCAGTGTTGTATTATTTTCAGGTTGGAAATAATCAAAGGTTCAGTGTAATTTATTTTGGTATAAATCAACTGCAAGTAGGTAAGTATTTTTTATGTATTAAGATCCTGGTAATTATAGAATATTATCAAACAATCAATTCATCTCAACACCATAATGTGTAAATTAATACCAGTCGGGAATAGTTTTTTCACATAAATGTGATATTACTATTACTATACTATGTGGTGTTGGAGTAACTTTACTCATGTGTTTCCATAATAGCATTTTCTAAAACTTTCCAAAGTGAAATATATGTATTCCTGAAATTAGAGAAAAAATAATTATATATTGAAAAACAATATATTTATTATATACAACAGTTTAAAATGTAGCTATATGGAAGTGCGGACATTATGAATTGAAAAATGTATGCTCTAAACTACAGATTACATATTTTACTAATCGATATTGAAATAAAAAGGAAAATTGAAGTTTTTCATACTCAAATAATTTGTTGTTCCTTCAACTCTTCTGGTTATTACAGATGTTACAGTATGTCATAATCAATAAGCTGAATATAGAATTGCTGAATATGTTTTCAATTTTTTTTAAGTTTTCCTAACTTTTCATCAATCAATTTTTTGGCATAATTTCAACAAGTAGCTGGAATTCTTGTAGATTTATTTGCACAAGAAAATTCCTACCATTCATAAAGTCATCAAATAATAGGGGTTCTGGTAATGTACTGTTCCGCCTGCATTCCATTCCAATTTGCCAGAAATTATTGGATGACTGTGAGTCTTATCTTCCTGAATCACTCTTTCCTAGGATGCAGGAAGTGAGTTTTCGTAAATATATAATAACAATGAAGATGCATATGAAATTTTATTATTTTACACTGGCAGGTATTAAATGACACACAAGCAAATACCAAACCATTTTTACAGATGATCAAACTCATCATTTCCTGGATATTTTCATACCTACTACACCTTACCATTCAATCTTCACAAACTTCTTTTTCAAAAAATATATTACATGTTTCGCTGTGACATGTTGATATATTTTTTGAAGATCAAAACGTAAGGTGTAGTTTATTAAACTAGTATGGATCTTCATCAGAAATTCGTGAATATTGTTTCTCAAAAAATCGTTTGTAAATTGTAAACAACTTTGTTGTTCAGCCTTCCATTAACAGAAGCTTCCACTCTTATTTCAGAAAAAAAAATATCTATAAATATTATTCACCAGTATAATGTCCTGATCGTTTAATAATTTTATTGTAAAACAACGATAAAAATAAAAACTTGCTTTTTCAGCTGCAGGGAAACCCGGAAATACCTGCAGCACCACATCATCTAAAGATCTTGATCTGCCAATCTCCTCTCTCTTATAAAATGAAATGTAGGGTGTCTCCAAAAGCTCCAATAGATTCAATACATATAAATTATCATGTACCTGATAAATTTATTATGATTTCGAAACGTTGGTCGGTATTTTTCACACGATATACGATAATGCCACTCTAGTGTGTATTTCCTTGTGAGAATTCCTTTCACTTTCTTCCTATAATACTACGATTTTGGAAATTTTAACTTCATTTAATACAAATCACACTAGATCAGCACAGTCATGATGAATAACAATTCACTGATTTTTTGCTGTTGAATTCAAACATAGTAAATTGTGAAAATTGTTCGTTTATACTCAAAAATATTAACTGTTTAAAGTTCTCCATTATAATTTTTTTTAGAAGGTAATATTCCCCAGAAAGGTCAACAAAAACTGTGGTTTCCTTCGCAATAAATGACCAACTCAATAACCGGACTCTCACAAAATTGATAACGCAAATCGGAATTTCTACCCCTCACATTTTTCATAATTCAAGCAGTTTCAACACCGCTAATATTCGGTTAATTCCTCAACACGCAACACACCCCACTCAGGAAAGCAGACCCCGCGCACAGGGCGTGCGGTTTACCCCATCGCACCAAATAAAAAATCATTCACATCGCCCTTACATACAATCGTTCGTCGACTTCATTTGCATAGATGTGTGGAAAGCCGATGGATAATGCTGATTATAATTGCATTTTGACAACATCTGGCATATGGGGTCAGCCACATTTCTGACCAAACGTCACGTTCAGAACTCAGACTATTAGAGTCGGCGGTGATATCACCTATCAACCCCTACGAGATCGCTTACCATCACTGTCACTTGATATTCCCCACTTTGGGCTAATCTACATACATTAATAAATAAGCGGACGCTTTTTGAATATTTTACATATATCAGTTTTTGAATTAACTGGGGAAGTTGGCATTTAGCTGGGTCTGATGGAATGTGGGGGAGAAAAACGAATCGATAACGTTTTTGTTTCCACAGAGTAACCGAGTTTTCACAAAGGCTTCAATTCGCCAGAAGTGAAATAGTCAGGAATTTCTATGTATTTCCGTAGATATCAACAATCGAAACATTGTGAACTAACGTGGCTTGGAATCATCTTTTTTTGTTATTTTCATTTTTATTTCTTTATTTTTATTTTTTGTTCAATTTCTCTATTTTTACTTGTATTTTATTTCACTTTTCAGTTGTTTCAGAGATTTCAATGGAAGTCCGAACTAGTGAAATTCATCATGAAACATTGTCAATCATCTTCAAACGTTAAAAAAATCAGGAGTTGAGACTTGCACTACATAATATGAATAGTTAGTCCAAAACTCACAAGTCTTAAAAGTTGACATTGTAATTTCTCTCCACCAAACGTTTACCTTCTCATAAAATTGACAAATGGTGAACAAAACTGTTCAAAACATATCTGATACAACAATCAAGAACTCAAACGAATTCATAGAGAAAAGTAAGGATGTAGCTTACAAAATGAAGGGATTTTACTATACCACCTTTATTACTCATACCAAAAAAATCATATATTTGAATGACCTCATTATGATACGAGTAGTGAAGTAGTTGACGCATATAAACAGTTAACACAAATATGCTTTCACATAATACATAACTGTTTTTACAGATAGCATAAGGTCGCGGTAACATAAAACCAAATGTCTCCCTTCATGGTCAATCTATTCTGGACCAAATTTGAACTGAAAGTAAGAGTTGAGTTGAACTACTTTTCATGAACTTAAATCCGAAATGTATCTCTCCTTTTGAAATTCAGCAAAGAAAAGTGGGGGACTTTTGTTTAGTCTACAAACAATAGATCCAAATATTGAGTTCACACACGCTATAATCCAGCATTGGTAATCAGTTCAGAAATTGGAGTTGATAGAAGTCATGAAGAGTACTGGAGAAACATATA
The DNA here is from genome assembly GCA_015342065.1 of Leptinotarsa undecemlineata. Lineage (NCBI taxonomy): Eukaryota > Metazoa > Arthropoda > Insecta > Coleoptera > Chrysomelidae > Leptinotarsa > Leptinotarsa undecemlineata. The sequence continues at coordinate 10,515 of WOGP01003664.1, forward strand.
CGACACGATATCGTATGACAAAGAAATTAATATATCTGAAAAATTACTATTTATCAAAGCGGCATACACGTGACTGATAAATCAGAAATAAAATCGTATTTCGTGTAAATAATTTATTTGTAAAGTTAAAGTTCAACTTCAAAGAAATATCACGACTATTATTTATTTGCAGGTATAGCACTGATGATGGCGTAAAAGTCGTAAGCGCTTTGCAATTTATATATAAATTATTTACACGAATCACGAATCTATTTCTGATTTACTTCAAATTGCACTGTTCATTCGGACGATACTTGAACAAAATAGGTTTGTTCATCCGTGGCCTCACCTGTAGGTAATGTAACAAAGCAGCTTTTCATATTGTATGCAATGTTGAGGCAGACATATTGGCACCGTTATGCTTTACGTTACCAAGCCGCTTACCCACCTATAAGAAGTTATAACTTCAATAAAGTATGGTCAAACAATTAATTCAGTTCATCTCAGGATGTTGTTAACTCAGTTAGTGAAATGTGCGATAAAAAGAGTATTGCAGCTTCGGTGTTCGAGGGCAACGTTTATGCCAGATTAATTCTACGCCAGAGGTTCCAGTTCTACGTTTCAGTAAAAATGTTTTGGTACATTCACTTCCAACTTTTTATATTACTGGAGTTTTTTCCCAACACCAAATCGTTATTTTTAACACCTCGATACGTGTTTCAACCTCCAAGTGATCATCTTCAAGAGGAAAATAAAATTGGAAACTTCGCGAAATTAAAGCTATTGATGCTATACAGATATATCATCATACAGGTAAACCATACAGTTATACTACCTTAAATTAATTTTACAATTAGCCTTATCGATTATTTCCTCATGTAATGTTTAAATATTATAGCTATATATAAAATAATTTTCTGCTATATAAAAATGAATTTCACAATATTGCCTATCTAAATATATTTACAATGTGTGCTTATGTAGTAATCAGTAGACCCAACAATATTATTTTAACAAGCTATATAGTATGCTATTTGGTATTGGTCCGTCATCGTTATTCATAATATCATTATGTTTACTTATTTCTGCACTCTCATAAGCATCTAGTTGCCTGTTGTTGTTAACTTGTCTAACTAATCTTAATGAACTGAAGTCTATGGAATGGTTTTGTTGCAAAATGTGATGGGCGACTGCTGATTTTTCAGGTCTTCAAGTGTGCTATGTGTTTGTTATATCTCACTTAATACTACATAAGGACATATTGTAAAATAATAGATAAGGCTATTTGTAAAATGAATTTAGAGTGGTATACCGGTATGGGTGGTATACGTGTATGGTTCACCTGTATGATATATCTGTATAGTATAAATAGCTTTAGTATCGCGAAGTTTCCAGTTTCATCTTCCTCTTGAAGATGATCACTTGGTGATCGAAACACGTGTCGAACTTATTTAATTCAATTCCTTCACTATTTCAGGAAACAGATAGACATATTTTTCAATATTTTGAATAAAAATTAACTACTCATTAAATTGATGGATGTAGCCGTTAACTTCGTGGTAGGAAATCATAACGACGAAAAGAGAAAGGAAACTGTCTATGTTTTTCACCAATTTTATTTGTAACTGACGTTACTGCAGTTTTGTATAAGTTTGAAAATGTCCGAAGAAAAGATAAATGAAACTTTCTATGTTTTCACCAATTTTCTTTGTAACTAACGTTACTGCAGGTTCGTCCTATACGGACATTTTCAAACTTTCAAACTTATCGTATAAGTTAGTTACAGCAGTAACGTTGGTTGCAAATAAAAGTGGTAAAAAACAGAAAGTTTCATTTCTCTTCTCTTCAGAACTACTCATTTATTTTGATTTCGAACCACGAATAATAAAAACGACGTGTGGACCATAATGTATGCTATAATCTGCTAAAACCCCATTCACTTTTTAAATTGAAGACAATTATGCAGCCAGACTTTAGTTCCGTTCGTGAATCACAATAATTTATTAATTAGGTTAGAAAATCACGGAAGGACACATAAGAATAATCTGATATGACAACTTGGTATGCATGTTAATAACGAGGCTTTCGATGTTGCATAATCGAGTTAGCGTAGTTCGCCGTTCGGAGAGACCTAGGGAACAATTCACTGAACAATTAGGATTCGCAAAATGACAGCTTCACTTCCATCTATTCGGGTCAATCTATAATTACACCTAATGTACGAATAATGTTGCCACATACTGCCCCCGATGAATATAACCTATCGATTTACGTTCGGGTATCTGTGTTGCGCTCTTGGGTGCCACTAAATCAATAGGAATTCACTTGAAGATATACTGCCTTATCGGATACCGGCTACGGGATGTCATGAAAGTGAGCAAGCTAAATAAAACCGATCTAGAAAAGATTCATTATCATATGGATAAAACTTTCTACCAACGAAACTTGTGCGAACTAAGGAATAACGAGGTATTTCCTTTCAACGTGTGATTTCTAACAGGGGTTGGACGCAAGTGAAAATCGATTGTCCGGCCTCGCGGCTTGAATCAGCGGTTCACACAGCGGTTGATTTAAACAAAATCAACAATATCATAGACGAAATGATTTAGGCTTCCGCGGCCTTTCGTGGACGAGGTTTTCAGTGTCACTATTTTTCCGTATTGAAGACCGTGGATTTTTCAAAGTTTTTCCTAACGTTCCGCTAGCTCTCGTGGCTAACTTTTTTAGAGGTTTATACATCCTGAGTTAATATCTCCGATGACTGGATATTACGGCAACGTAACTCGTATTTACGGTGACTCCTCAATAACTTGACACAATTCAACAAAAGCATTTCGAAGGACCAAATCAACTAGTTCAGCAATCTTTCAATTATCTACATATACAAATATATCCTCAATAGAGATTTGTTCACGATTTCAAATTGTGAGTCGGATGATTTCGTTTCATATCAAAAAAACTCGAAGAATATATGATAGATGTCATCTAACTTCAATGATCTGAGTAAATGCATCCCACCGTCTCAATATGTTTGAATTCAGATGTATGAAAATAAGTACCTACTTCAGTTTTTTCTATTTTGATTGTTAATAGATTTGCTTTGAATAAGTAACTGATCGTTTTTAGGATCATTTCAGCTACGACTTCTACTTATCTCCTGTTGTTTGCAATGTAAAGCACTACTGTGTCATCTGAGAATGTAATAATTTTTTCGACAGAACCAGAGGAAAACAAAGGGTTCATATAGATTAGTAAAAATATTGACCACAATACGGTTCCTTGTGATACTGAACAGGGGACCGTTTTCTTCTCACTGAACTCACTCTCTATCCCGAATTTGTGACTTCGGCCCCACAAGAAGCTTTAGAATAAATCATAAATTATACCCTTCATCCAAATCTGTTCAAATTTGCTCAGCAAAATGTCATGACTTACAGGGTCGAATGCTATTGTCAATTGGACCAAAACACCGAAGTAGACTTTTTTCTCATTTATTGCCTCATATAATGTTAATATTAGATCTTGAAACCCATATTGACAAATTGATAAGATTTTATCTTCATTCAGGTACGATATCTGTTCGAAAATATGTTTGATATCTGTTTTTCCATTAATCAGCTATCGCTCCCATACGAACGACAACTCTCAGAAGTTGAGAAATTGATGCGAGCTAAGAACTAACAAGGTCTTACCTTTTAACGTGTGATTTCTAACACGATAGGTTAGGTTAACGTGATTTTGTAATTTTTCCAAAAATCTTTGAAATAGACATCTCCTCTTCATTTGGTATGAAATAATTTTTGAACATTCAAAATAGAAACATGAAACAGATCGCATCCTCACTCATTTCAATAATATCTCATCTCAATAATTTGCTTTGTATCAGTGTTTAGAATGAGACCTCAAAGGCAGAAGTACAGAGTGATTTTATTAGAGAGAATTTGCATACCGAAATTCACTCCGCTTTGTGCCCATCTTTCGTATTCTAATACGAACTGCCAGCGGCAGGGCCTTGTTCTCAGCTTCATTAGGCATTACCTGACACTCTCTAATTATGTATTTTGCACCACGTCACCAGACATGTTGTTCCCCTAAATCGAAACCGACTGCTGCCTCGGGTATGTATAAATATGTAGAAGTACATTTCAATTTTCTATTTGCATTAATTTTTCTCTAGGGAATAGAAGCGAGAGAATGTGTGTATTGGTGAAAATTGGGGTTTGTTCGCGATTATTGAACTTCGAAATGTACAGCAGTGTAGCAATGTGTATAAATCGAGGCAAAAATTGATTTTTGAACACAGTTCAGTATTTGTTTGAAGGTGGTTGACAATGTTTCGTGGTGTATTACATCAGTTCGGACTTCCATTGTCTAATATAATATAAATTGATTTGAAATCCCTGA
>WOGP01003665.1:0-14897 GCA_015342065.1 Leptinotarsa undecemlineata
ATATAGCAGCAAACGGCCCTCTAATTATGTCCATCAAATTATTCAACAAACTCCCTATCTCTTGAACAACTATCAAAGCTGCATCCCTTCAAAAAATTTTTTTTAAAAATTTTTACATGACAATACATTTTATTCCCTCAATGAATACTTCCAGTCTGATTTGAAAATAATAATCGTTCTCAAGTGGACCGATGTTGCCACTAGCCCAAAAACCACACCAAATAGTGACTTTTTCGGTATCCATTGGACGTTCTTGGATCTCATGTGAATTGCTATCGTCCCAAATTTGGAAATTTTGTTTGGTTTTGTATCCATTCATTCAGAAATGGGCCATGATGATGATTTTTCGATACCAGAGTCCATTGAGCGAACACACGTCGTTGTCAGGGGTCGTTAGACACCATGAAAAAGAGGCTGAACTGGAAAGCCAAGTTCATGAAAGTTTCAAATTAAATCAGACCCTTTTTTCCCAATGGACACTTTGGAAACTGTTGAATATTTGAATATATTGAGTTTGTTTTCTTATTTATATGGCTTATGTATGATATTCCTGGAATCGATTCCTTAATGGTCTGCCAGTTTGACCAATATCTACCTTAGGACACGTTCCACACTTCAATTTATATACTACTGATTTCTCCAATTTGGATATTTTGTCTTTATTATTTTTAACTAACTTTCCCAACGTATTACTTTTTCTATATGCAATTTTAGTATCTCTTTTCCTAAAAAAAATTAAGCCACTTTTTTCATTGTTTGTCCAAAAAACGTTAAAGCTCTATAATTTTGATTATCTTCCTTATCAATAGGAAAAACGTTTTGAATCGCTTTTGCGTAGACTTTATTGGCAAGTATTTTGTTTATAAATTCAGCTTTGAACCCATTGTCAACCGCAATTTACTTGATGATATTAAGTTATCTATTGAAACTATCTATTGAAAGAGGAACATTGACTAATTTGTGCATCCTGCTGTTGTAAGCTGCTACTTTGTGTTGATAAGGATGGGTAGATTCGTAATGTATAGTAATATCGGTATAAAACGGTTTGTGATAAATTGAAAAATCATGTTTTTTGTTCATTCTACTAATTGTTAAGTCAAAGAAATTGATTGAGTTGTCTACTTGTACTTCAAAAGTGAATTTGATGTTTTCATGAATGAAAAGAAGTACATAATTGTTTCTTAGTACCTGTAAAACATACCAAAACGTCATCCACATATTTATGCCAATACAAAAAATTCTTAATCGTTGAATAAAGTTCTTGGAATAAACCTATACTTTATCTATTAGGAACTCACATTTAGAATTGGTCAAAGAGGAATTGATAAGATTACAAGATTTATACCCGACTATGTTGAATTTTCAAAACATCCCTCGTAGACAGAGGACATCTACCTGCCCGCGGTAAATCATGGATCTTTCGATCGCTCTCGGTGTACCTTTTGCTCATTTCCTACCTAATTGATTTATTGTGTACAGTAAGCATTCAACTTAATTAGAACATCCTTAGTTATTTACTTATAGAATTCTAGAGGATTTATTGCTATCTTCATCTGCGGTTCGCGTCCGTAATAAACTATAAATGAGGCATTACGTCTTGCTTATTGGATAAATCGTTAGTTGTAAGGCGTTTTTTAAAGACTATAGGTTTCTTATCTGGAAGCGTTGCCGTACTTTACATGAGCGGTATTATCATTTTGCTTCTTACGAAATCGCCATAAATACCTATCCGGTGGCGAAGCGGGTCACTGACACTGGCGGACAAAGGACTTTTGGACTATTGAATCTTCCTGATGATTATTTATTCATTGTATAAGTAGAATTTGGATCCTATGATGAAATAAATACACTGAAAACACTTTTTCCCTCACCAGAACAAACATTTCGTCTCTCGACGCGCGTAGATGCTAACCAAGTTAGCATCAACCAACTTAGTTGGATGGTTGCCGGTTGGGCTACCATCAGGTGGTTCGAGCCGAGACGAACGACGATCGAATTTCACGGCCTATTGTTGCACTCGTGCTAGGAATCGTACGGTGAAAGGCAAGACCTAGTTAATCCTTAGCTCGCACAAATTTCGAATTTGGAGGTTTGTCGTTTGTAGAAGGAAATCGCTGGTTGTCGAAAAAACAGGTTTTGCCAGATTTTTTAACAAATCATCAGGAGATTACTAAGACAAATATACAAATACAGTATGTCTCACTTTTCATGGAAACACCCCCGTATCTTCTGTAATATTCGCGGTAGAACGATGAAACTCTCTAGACTGATGGAAATGCTCAAAATGCACCTACCACCTGAATGGGGTGGTGATCTCTATTATTAGCTCAATATGATTAACGAATGTCGAACTCTGCATCTCTAGAACGGATAATGACCAGTCAATCACTTTATGAATTTAATGTGCTATTAATTTGATAGATCTCAGACAGCCAAATTATTTCACAATGTAATAGAATTAAACTCATCGTAGATATTATAGATAAGATAATTAAGAAAATTGTAAATTAATATTGTAATTCCATGGTTAAGTTGAAAAACACCCTCGGGTGACACTTCGCCACTTTATCTTTGTTGCATACCTGTTATTGTTATCTCTTTACATGTGTATTCAAAGATAAATAAAGACGATTTATTATTATTATTATTATTATTATCATGTTGAAATCTTGAAACAATCAAAGAAATCGATTTTGATTTTTATTCTCTGGTATCTTGATTACTTCTGTATTTTTTTAAACAAATTATGGAAACTGTAAAATTTATCTTCAAATATTCAGTTTAAATTTTGAGAGCACCATTTATTCACCCTAGTTGGTTATTTTTTATTATTGTTATAATTTATACTAAGGTAATTTCCATTTATTACTATTGTTATAGTTATTATGATATTCCTTGTTTTTTATGAACCACATTGCTTTTCCTTTACCTTCCACTTCAAAAGATGATTGTATCTGAAATTTGATATCTATGTAGGTACCTAATTTCTTATTAGGAAGTAAAAAACTGAACTAGAAAGCCTGGATTATATATTTAAAAATCAATTAGGCTTGGAGTAAATTGCCTGTAAAAATGAAATATGAAACAGGTCATATATTTTCCGAAAACTGTACATGTATTTAGAAATACTTGGGGGAGATGCGTATCCTGAAATGAAAGATAAGTTTTCATTGAATTTTGAAGAGCAAAGTATAACTGAGGTTATGATGGGCTAGGCAGATTTGATCGAACCGAGGTTCCTGTATTCCCACCTATGAATGAAAATGATTTCAAGCTATACAATATTATGCCTATGAAGGATAAAGGAACTGTTATGGATCTTATCATGATGAAAGGATTAATCTACTGCCCAGTCATTTCTGCAATCTCTGTCACTCTTATAAGAATTATTTCATTCTTCGATTGTTCAATGTAATTTACAAAAAATGAAAATTTACATTATTTTTTCTCAAAGCCCACTTGCACTAAAATTATAAAGTGGGTTCTCTATTGGATTTGTTAATCTGTTTGTAACCCCTATATTGGTAAATAAATAATTATTGTGCCCAATAAAAAAAAATAGTGTGCAATTAAATTTTCGCCAGCCGATATTATGAAAGGAAATGCCGAAAAAACTTCTAAGCTGGTTTGGAAAGGACAATAAGATCAAAATGTATAAACATCCTGGGAAAATCAGGTTATTAAATTATTTCGGGCACTCTCAAATTTTTTCAAGAGTACCATGAAGTCTCGTGCAATTTCAAGTTGTGACGTTATTCACTTCGGAGCGCGGTAAATCTCAATAATAAAAAAGTTTTTCATAGTGATCAAGTCGTTCAAAACATATTGGAACTGTCACTTAGCTAGTGAGCCTAATAACATATCCATAAAATATTCCGTTGGTATTATTATTCAAACTTATTGTTTGTTGGACATTGATAACATATCAATCATTAAAAGAACCATCAATGTTTCAGTTATGTCTCTTTGATATAACTGAAACAAAGGAGGAAACCAGTTGAGACTCAAGTAGTCAGCAAAAGTCGTGTCAGCCACCAGCTAATTGGACGGTGAAGAAAGACGTCAACCAAAGCAAATCGGAAACCCAAAATTTGAGTGACTGAATCAAAATCTTCGAGAATTCATTACATTACATTGTGAATTTCTTAAAGTAAAGTAAAGTGTTTTCAATTGTGATGACTGAAACAATGAATCTATCCGTCTAGCTAAAATCAATGAAGGTGATCGACAGTATTCAGATTCCTCAATCGGCGTCAAATTTGACAGAAATTGAGGGCTTTCTCGAGTATTAAGCTATTTGAAAAAGCATCAGTAACAAATATATAACACTATTTGTGAGTTTGAAAAAAAAAATCGTGAAAATAAATCCCCAAATAAGAAGACATATAGTGTTTTTACTGAAATTAATTTACCATATTCGATATAATCCATATAATCCATATTTATAAGCAAATATTTCGAGCAAATTTCGGAAATGCAGTTGGTTAGTACCTCGTTCACTAGATGGAGTGACATTTTCGATGTTCGCTCCAACTTAAGATGAGGAATGAAATACTCTGTGAAAGAATTTCGATTTTCAATTATGGAATATCATCAACTTCAGGTCCATGATGGTCACTATCTTGCACTAGATATTTTTCGTAGTTTTCTGAACCTAATTTAGTTTTCCTGCAATAAATTATTTGGCTTTGATCGAATGCCTATGACTCACATGCTGAGTAATCTTTGTCTCTTCTTTGTCCTGATTAAACAGTGACAGAAATTGTTTCGTATATTTTTCTATGACTCTTCCAATGACGACATATCAGTTATTTAAATATTGTTTCATTACTTCTATTAATTTTCGCACCTTGACGGTTTAGAAACAAATAAAAGCCTAAACAATTTCATCAGTTCAATTATATTGGTAATATATTTCTGAATCCACTTGAGAAATTCAACCCCCAGTAATAACATATAATTCATTCACTGTCCAGAAGATAAAAAAATTGTTCAGCAGTGGGTGACATGAAATAAACAAATAAAATCATGTACCCAATTATTTCAACGATGTGATATTGCTTATAATGTATGAATTCCATTCATAATCAATAAATATGCTAAGCATGAAAATATAAATTGTTCCATCTTTCGTATAATATATGTTTTCTATTGTTTTACTTCAAATAACATACATTTGAAGATAAATTGAAAATAATTCATGGTATCAGCCTCAAAAAAGACAGTGAACGAATTAAATAGATACAAATCTTAAAAACGTCTAGATATTCAACAACAATCCGATGATTTGTTAAAATATTGAGTCTGATTGCACCTTCGAAATGTATCTATAAAAATTTCCTAGCAAACAAAAATATTCAGGGTGTATCTCAACATTTTATATAAATATAGCATTTTATAAAAATTCAAAATAAAAGTTCTTTGGCTTGATCCCCAGTACCAATCTAGTGTTTTTTTTTTCATTAAGCGACATATTGTCAACAGTTAAATTTCACAGATCAGATCTTCCCTAATTTGTTATTACAAATACCGATAAAAGTTGGGGCCCTTCTAAACCAGTCCACAGTGATAGGGTGCTCCTCAATGTATCGGGGCTTTGACGATGTGATTCGGAGCTATGTAGTGATATCCAGGTAAAGGTAATCCAGCAGTCTCCATGGATATCCTGTTAACACAAAGAACATTTAGACAAGCTGTTGATCAAACAATAAATTTTAGTTTCGAATTTTTGTTACCACTGAGAATTACAATATACCTACTTATTTTTGTGTCACTTAGAATATTTTTTACCGTTCTGAACCTTGTCAGTCAATCTAATTTTGTCGAATAGTCCAAAAAAATTCGAAGTATTATTAATTATTCAATATACTGGATATCAGTATCAGACTCAGTTTAAAATAGAAGTTACATGATTTATAAACTGGTACTCAAGCATACAGAAAATGATATGAGAATTATTTCAAAGATATGAGTATGATCAAGACTAGTTCAACTCATAACAGTAAATAATTCCAATATGTGTCAACTAATTAATAAAGTTTGGTAGTGTAATGGTGAATTCATGCATACTCAATTGGCAAGTAGCAAGTACAAAGTTTCAATTATCAACATTTAGTACTTTGTTTTGACGAAATCAATTCAATTCATCATCATAATACATGGCAAATACAAAATATATTTTCACAACCACACAAAAGCAAATTTGGTCAAAAACGGATTTTTCATGATGGATTTAATTTATATGATAAAATACCTAACAATATAAAAAATCAAACCAAATCAAAATATACTTTATTGTCCGAAGATTTGCATCTTATTGACAAAGTCCAAGAAATACAATGTTAATAATAAAGTACCACCACGTATAAAGTGATAGTATAAAGAATAAATTGCTAATATATTGCTAATATATTGTTAAAACGATTCGCTAATATAATTCATACGAAATTCAAGACACAACTAAATAGAATATATCTTGAAACAAATTGACTATTTTTCATTTAACATGTTTTAATTGTTTATTTTTTGTATTATTTTTAGTGTGTTTTTTATTCCAATTTGTATGTTACATTGTCCCTATCATAAACAAATAGTTTCTTGGAATTAATTGGCAAGGCACAAGAAACAACAACGATTGCATATATACGTTATCAATCGAAAAGTCACAGTAATGTTGTACACAAGCGCTTGAGCTTTTATATTGTATCGAAAAAAAAAAAATAAAACGGAAATCTGTAGCAGACGATTGTATTCAGTTTTAAAAATTTTGTCCGTTTCAATGTCATATGTTTTTCTAGCACTGATCAATGGAAAATTTTCTACTGTATACATTGATGCTGTTAATTTTTTTCGGCAGAAGAACTGCGCGTCATGCCATTTTCCACGACACCCAGGCGGCAATTATTTCAAGTCTTCTCAAGACCGGTGGGAAGCTGTCTGAGCGCACTCAAGTAGCTTAGTACCCAAAATATGGTCACTCTAACTTGGGTACCGGACACGAGGGTAATGAGGAGGCCGATGGTCTAGCCTGTGAAGGCGCATCCAAGGCTATGATCGGCCCAGAACCCTTCTGCTGAGTAACGAAAGCATGTGAAAATACATCCATGAACTCATGGATGAAGCCGAATCAATAGATTGGTGAAATGAGCTCCCAGGAATGAGGCAGGCGAAAGAGTCCATAAAGAAACCATCGCCCAGATTCACGGAATACCTGCTAAACCACAACCGTAAGGTTGTAAGGGTAGTGATGGGTCCACTAACGGAGCACAGCCAACTCAGGAAACCTATGAGAAACATGGGTCTGACAGAAGAAACCCAATGCAGGTTCTGTCAAGAAGTGGAAGAAACCGCACTGCATGTGCTCTATGAATACGAAGCGATAACCAGGCTGTGAGACACGCAAGATGCGGGGAAGAGAAACCAGGGGTTGCCATTTATACGAAGGGGTCACTGTCAAGGCTATGGAGGCTATCAAAGTCTATTGAAGAGATCAAGCTAGATAATCAGCTCTAACAACCAGGTCGCAGTGAATCAGGGCATGGGCTGGTTCCTCAAGAATATAATCTAATCTAAACACAGCGTCAGCTCCTAAGCGATTTTTGATGGTTTTAAACAAGGGTGGCCAACCTTTTCGACACTTGGGTCAAAATTCGGATGTAGAATTTTACCCTGGGCAGCAATACCCCGCAAAAAGTAGGTAAGTTTGCGAGGCTAGCGGGCGCTCATACGTTTTTTTAGAGTCGGCCCTAATTTATGTAGATAAAGCAGGTGTTGATTTTAAACGTGAAAGAGAAAAAGTGCTTGTTTGCTTTTTATAGTAGGTATGATAAGGTTATTTTAGCATTAAGTTTTTTACTTTAAAAAAATGTGTTCGGCTCCGCGGGCCACAAGGTAACAGGCGGCGGGCCGCGCGTTGGTCACCCTTGGTTTAAAACGTATTGGAAATCTCAGAAAGCTCGGAAGTGGAAAGCCATCTTCATTTCAAGCAGGTTGGAGCCCAGCTCCCTTACCCTTAGGACTGATGCTCGTTAGAAGGACGAGCGGGTCAAGACTGATTATTTGGTGGCGGTATGAAAGTCCTCAGACATCATTACCGCCCTTGAGGACATGAGGGCCTCATTGGACAGTGTCTGGGCCTTCTACATCGGGAGGGGTCGTCTACCCGATTCCTCGACTGAATGGACTGCTGAACGGAAGGCAGCTGTAAATCTCTGCGGATGGCTTCGTTCCGCACGAACCAAGGAGCATTCACAATCATCCTTATTAGCTTGTTTTGCAATCTCTCCAAAATGGAGATATTTGACAGAGCCGCTTGTCCCCAGGCGCCCGAAGCGTACATGATGACAGGTTTGAACACCGTTTTGTAGATCGTAATTTTGTTTTTGAGGCCTAATTTAGAACGTCAGAGGGTACAGAGTAGCTATCCGACTCTCGATCTTTGCCTTCACGGTTGTGATGTGCGGGTTCCAGGTGAGCCTACGGTCTATTAGAAGACCGAGGTACTTTACCCGCGCTTGTCAGTAGATCTCCCTTTCAGAGATCCTCACTTTTCTGGCCGGAAAAGATATAGTTCTTCAAATGGTTATTGCATGAGTCTTTTCCGGGTTCACTCGGATTTTCCATTCAAAGTACCAGCGCTTGAGGTCGTCCAATGCACGTTGCATGTAGACGACACCGAGCTCCCGACCCATGGAAGATGAGAGGAGAGCCGTGTCATCGGCGTACAGAGATATCTTCACACGCTCTGACCTTGGAAGGTCACTGGTGTAAAGTGAGTACAACGTCGGAGAGAGCACGGCCCCCTGTGGCACTCCAGAGAGGATATCAGGCTCCGAGGCATGTCGAACGCAATTAGTTTATGCAGAAAGCCTTCGTGCCATACTCGGTTGAAGGCTTTCGATATGTCTAGCAAAACGACATGAGCTTTTTTGTCTTGATTTAGTTCTGCGATGGTATTTTCGACCAGTCTCAGAGCCTGTAACTCAGTGGAGTGTTATTATTCTCTTATAACTTATAACTCTAAACTTATTCTTTGCAGAACAACTCTTTCAGCCAGCTTAGCCGCCGACGAGAGCAGACTAATCGGGCGATAGTTCTAAGGGAACAGCGCAGCGGGTTCTGACCCTGTTTTGGGATCATGACGACGATCGCATGCTTCCACCTTCTGGGAAAGTATCTGAGGATCAATGAACTGTTTATTATGTTTAGGAGATTCTCAACGCAGTTATCCAGGAGCCTCTTCAGTATCTTGTTGGTTATTGAGTCGGCCCCCGGAAAGCTCGAAAAGTTGGTGCCCCGCAATTTGAACGATCGACCGAAATTGTCAGGTTTCGAAGTCTGTTCTTTGCTTATGCTCAACCAAAACAATACTTTTTTTGGATCGGAAAGTCACGTGTGATGGAAAGTTGACCCTCTACGACAACAGGAGACGTTCAGGACAGTGGTTGGAACCAATGAGCCACCAAGGCACTTCTGAAAGGCGAAAACCCACCAAAAACGACCACGATTACTTTATGGTTGCCAACAGCTGGGGTGATTCACTATAACTTTCTGCAATCGGGACAAACCATCACAGCACAGTGCTATTGTGAGGAAAACGATGAAATGTATCGTTGACCAGTGCCAGCCCGCACTGGTCCGATCCTGCTCCACGGCAACGCTCGTCCGCACGTTTCACAGATCACGGTCCGAATATTAAACGAGTTGCGCGTCGAAGTTCTGCTTCACCCACCATACTCCACAGACCTCTCGCCAACCGACTAACATATTTTCAAGCACTTCGTCACCTTCGCCAATCGGGACCAGGGAAAAACAGCCTTCGTTGACTTCATCGCTAACATAATTAATTGTGTTAGCAAAAGTGCACTGATTCAAATGGCACTTATTTCGATTAAACTGAATGAGTATAAGTAGACTCATAAAAAACGACGAAACTTTTGAAACAACAAAATACATTCATTACATATTTTATCACAGCATCAATTTCCAATTCAGTGATTATAGAAACAAATTTGAGAAACAAAGAAACTAAACAGAACACATCGTACATTGTTTCGAAATTTGAAAATTGTTAGGTTAGATTCGGCCAATCAATCATTAGATCCGTAGTAGTAAGAAATTTGCTACAAATAAATTAAAAAAATTAAACGTTGCCCAACTTTTTCTCGTCACTAACTGTTTAATTGTATGTTCTGGTTTATTGAGGATAAGTTCGGATTGATGAATCCTCTGTTCTGGTTTCGAATACGAAATGATCCTAAACTTTCTTGAACTATCCTGAATCGTTCTTGCTCTCGAGACTGAACTGTTGAGAACTGTTTCCGTTGCTCATGCGCATTAATGTGGAAATTTGTTTGGTCTATTTTCCAGAATGTTTTTTTATTTATTTCATTTAAATAATTGATGATTGAGGCTAGATAACATTTGAACTGACTACAAGGATACGCTACATACCAAAATGGACATGATCAACAGTAATGTCTCCTCTTTATCTCTTCACATATACGATAGGTGGCAGGCACATTGGTCTCCTCAAAATGTGTTCAAAATAGTCCGAGACTATTTCGGATTGTTTGACATTTTTTGCTTGTACGCATCATGTCTTGCACAGTTTCCAAACTGTTTTTGATGTTAAAACCAGAACAAACTTAATGTGTCCATTGGTAAATGACGAGTTCAACTCCTAATTGACAATTGTCACTCCCTAGTTGTTACTTGCTACTTGCTAATCGAGTGTGCATAAATTCAAAATGAAACAAGTCATCCTAGTTAAATAGTAGCTGTGAATGCCTCCATGGAACAAACTAGTCGCCTAATTTTACACCCTCGTCACTTTATTCAAGAATCATGTTCTTTTTACAAATTCTGCTTTTGTGAATCAGTCAAAATTATATAGGTAGTTCCATTCCAAGTGAAAAATTGATACAGCTAAGATTTTTTGGGACAGTCTAACAATGTGAAATTACTATCCATGACAATTGAACAATTTTCACAAATATTTTTTTTATTCTAGACGTGTTTTGTAAACACCGTAGCTTTAAGCTACGGTGTTAGCGGCACGCGTCTAAAAAAATGAGAAGATTGTTTCATTATCATGGATAATGCTATTAACAAATTCCATCAAGTAACGGATCAGTCCATTCATAATTGTAAGATTACCAGACATTGTCGAGCATTTATAAAACACAAGCAATTGGACTGAATGAATTCAGAATTTCATCAAAGTCTGATATGAGAAGGACGAATCATCTTTGAAATAAATCGAGGTGTTGAAAGGATAATATGGATGGTTAAGCTTACCGGGAAATGGTGAAATCTTCTTGCCTGGATTGTTTGGTTGGTTGATAAGGCATCGGTCTGTTAGCTAGGATGGACACACAATCACTTTATCACCTCTCATTCTCCCTCTATTCTCAAGGTGCTAGAGTTTTTTTTATCGAAATGTTACTAACCTTACCGTCGTATGAATCTTCTCAATGATATTAATGAATCGTATTCTGACATGAGAGTGAGTTAGTAGTTGTAAAATTTTGGAAAACAAATTATTAATATTTTGATTATCGAATAATTTGTAGCTCGTATGAATAATGACCCAAATTATTGAAGCGGCAAATGGAGGGATATATGATATTATAGAAGTTGCCTGCAACATCGATATTTTATACTGAGAAATTATTTTTGAAATTTAATAGTCGAATAATTCTTCTTGCATCAGATTTTTCTGTCAATCCAATATTTTGGTAACGGATAAATAGATTTCAAAGACAAAAATGACGAAAGAAAAATCAAGAGAGCATTGATTATTTTTCCTATTCATCAGTCAGGAATCAAATTTCAAACATAATCTGGTGAAAAAAAGCATTATATTATTTTTTTCAACTTTCTCAGTCTTAGCTTTACATCAACTAAATACTAATAAAATATTTCAACGGGAACGTCTAGATTTTTTTCCCTTTGAAAGGCCTAAGGCGGAAACAATTTTGCGTATGAAATATCAACAAATTTTCTTCAATCTGGTATTTATATTATTTCACCTTCGCATGGTTTGAGCAGCATATTTTATGAAAATTATAAACCATACCCAACGCATGCATGATCTGCTTATATTTTGTTACAAGTACACTATAAACAAGGGCGGAGACACAAGTATCTCCTTCTATAGATCGACAGAGAACTCACTCCTCGAATAACAAAGAAAAACGAGACTCCCTAAGGCGGTCCACCAAGCTTCGACATCTACCGCCGACGAGATTCGTCCACTGCCTTTCACTGCAAGGCAAAAAGTTGATAATTAGAACCCAAACACACACTTTTATGATTCATCATCAGGCAGCGCTGTTTCGACCCGCCGTAGGTTTCAGCAGGGTGCTAAGCTGACATCTTCCTTTACGACTCTTCATTTATCTTCAATATTCGAGAATTGAGTTCGCTGTCGATGCCACAGATGGTGCAAAGGAAGATGCAATAGCCCTTACCCAGTTTGGATGTTAAGAACAGCTGAATCCAGCAATGTAATTGTGGTTCAGCCCAACACCTCTAACGATACTTATGGCGGGTTAGAACAGCGATGTCTGGGGTGAATCATAAATGTGTTGTGTTTGGGCACAAATTTTCAACAAGCATAAGACGAAGTTTTCATTATTCATAAACCTATTTCTGCACAATTCGAAGAGTGGACTGTTTTGCCCCTTTTTTGGAGAAGACTTGATTTTTTCACAAGGAAGTTTGAAATTAGAGATGAAACGGATAGCCGGTAACTATCCAGCGGCCTAAATACTATCCGGCGGCCTAAGTACTATCCGGTAGAATACGAGATAACTACCGCCTATCAGACCGAATATTGGATCCAAAAAAATATTTTGAGATAATTAATTGCTTCAATTGGTCATTATGACTTAAGATACAAAATCTGAAATCACACAATAATTCTACAACTTAGGAAATGAATTAGTACTCATACTGCACTACATGCAAATTTTAGTGAATGAATGTTAAGAGGAACCAGAAGGATTCACTTTTCTTTATCAATAGGGCCAACTTCAGGAAAACATATTTTGCTGTACACACTGCTGCAATATGCTGATAGACAGATTTTGACAGACTGTCAAATTTGGGTAGTGTTTAGCTTAGCTGCCACCAGGAATAAGGTCCAAAATTGCGATCAAATGGTACTGACTCAATATAAAAACAAGCTCGCATGGTTATTGCGTTTCCTCACGTTGAACCTGGCCGTTCCTACCTCTTCAAAGCAAACCCAAACCGTGTCATGGGTTTGCGATACAACTGACTCTGTGTCTTCTCATCCAAGCCCTAAGTAGCTTATTTTGAATCTTGGGTTTATTTTCAATCGAGTAGTTTTCAATTATATTTGTTTTTTCAACAACATTATCAACATCCTTCAAAACAAACACGGAGTTTTCACTTGTGGAGTTGAAGAAATGAGCTGCTAACCCAACTTTCAACGAGACCCGCGTATGTGAAAAGATCCGAAGTGGATCCGATCTATCGTTCGGGCCGGATATTCCGGTGCCAAATATTCGGCTATCTCGCTGCGAGGTTGGCCGAATATCCGGCGAACAATTCGATAGGACGAGAACATGCCGGGGCGGAAGTATGACGTGAAGTTTCGTTTATTTTTCTATAGTTTCTTATGGCGGGGCAACGGACAGAGACGTGCCAGGATAGGAACAGGACGCCCCCTATAAGAAACTATAGAAAGAGAAACGAAACTAAACGTCAAGTCCTGTCCTGTCGTAGTGCGCATTGACTTAAATTGCTCTCCGGTTCATCTCTAATTGATATGATTCACCACCAAGGTGGTAAAGGCATTGCGTTGGCAGGTCATGAAGAACTTGAGAAGAATGAAGGTGAGATTCTTTGCTGAAAGTCTTCGATGTTGCAGAAATTAACTCTATAATTGTCTCTTCCTCATCTGCAACTGTATTCTTTGTTGTTGTTTTGTTGAATGATAATTAAAAGCTTCAAAAATGTTATTTCTGTGGTTCCCTATAAACAACCAGAGTGGATTTATATTACAGGATCAAAATACTATCCTTTACTCCAGTAAATGATCATCAACAGACTTGGAAAAAACGACGATATATACAAGTATTTACCTTCTTTTAAAACATTTATTTGGTGATGAAACTAATCCGGAAATCAAATACTTCTGATAAGATAAAAATGTTCCACTTGCCGCTTCAATCAGACTGTTAACTTTTGGAAAAACTGACCACTCTCATCATTTGTGAATATCCAAAAAATTAGTAATATAACATACCTCTTTTGAGGTGAAAGGAATGAATGAAAATATTCAAAATTATAATTTAAGAATGGGCAAATCCTATGGAAATTTGGAGTAGGTATTCAATACTCTTGCAAAAACTTCCATTTCTCATGTTTATCTTCAATACTCGAAAAACTGGCAGATTTTAATAATTAAACTTCATAGTCAATCTGGGGTACCGAGAAAGTTGTAGTTAAAGTTGAAGAAAGCTTGATGGCTGGCTGCATTAGCAATATACAGGGATATTCAAATTCGTTTCTGTACGTGGGGAACGATAAGAGATAGAGTGTCGGTGGCAAAGTTGTGTATTTTAGAGACCTATTCAATGATATAAATAAATCGAATATATCTCTTTTGGTTCTGGGGATATACAGGAAAAACCAAAAAATCCCAAACTATTTTTTTGTCTATATCATCCTTATTCGCAGACAAATTGAAAATCTGTCCACATTTTGCTATTGGCACTTGATGTGGACTTTCAGAATATAACCATGAATATTTTATACAGGGTATTATCTGACTTAGGCCCCATATTTTAATTTTTAAATACGGACCTGTATTTTTGTTGTAGTTTTTGGATCGCAGACGTTCACTTCATACTGAGAAATTAAAT
>WOGP01003666.1:2233-14897 GCA_015342065.1 Leptinotarsa undecemlineata
TGAATATGTGATGCAGTGTTGTTCAGAGTCACAACCATTTTTCTGTCAGATAAAAATGACTTAATCCATTCAAGTACGAATCCTTTGATACCAATGTTGTACAATTTACTGATCATAATTTCATTTCTTACTGAATCAAAGGCTTTCGCTAGATAAAATAAGACTAAGACTACATCCTTTCCCTCATCAATGTTATTGTTATTATTGATATTTCAAAGATAACCAATAGAATATCAACATACATATAATAATGTTTTATAACTAACAATGAGGAAAATCAGGAAGTATGTAGGATAGTAAAAAACAAGTGATCCTTTATCTGATCCCCGGACGTATAAAAATTGTGTCTCAATACATAGATATATAGAGTGTTTTCAAAGGTGGAACATTTATTTCAATAGGTTGTACAACTCGCCAAAAATCACTTACGCGGAAGTTGCATAATAACAGTGGAAAATTTGAAAATGAATATGTCCCGACCACTGCTGTGTAAAAACATGGCGTTTTTACTATAAAATTTCCTCAAATGCTTGGGCTGGCATACTTAATGGCATGCTTATTGGAATTTATTTTTTCCACATCGAATAACTGGTTAAGTTCATTTAGATTTTCCTCGACAGAATCTGCAATAATGGGCTCATTTACCAATTTTTTTTTAATTTCATTATTTGGAAGTTCATACTTCAAATAGTACATCTGCAAAAAATCTGAATTTTCATTCTTTATCTTCCCCTTAAAATTAATAGTTGAATGTGGCGTTCACCGAAACGGGGCGTGGTCAAACTTGACGTCACATCAGCCGCCAGTGCTGGCGGATAAGCGAAATACATACGTGTAGTGAAGCCGTAGAGAGCGAGTTATGTGTTGTTTACTGCAGTGTATCAACTGCGTGAATATGTAACACGTGGTGTTTTCAAACCAGTCAGCAAAAGAAACAAAATCCGACGATGGCAGTGATTCATAATCTCCAACTACAGGTCTGGTTGCACCTATCGAAGCTCATTGCTCGGTGAGACGTCAGGAAGTACCGTGGGCGATATCGCATTTTCAATTGCTCTTGCTCAGTTGTTAATTGACCGGAAAATTTTGTGGGATGATTGGGAGATGATTTACTTTTATAATATATATTTTTCAATAAAAAACTTAATTAGCCTGAACGAGCCCATTCGGATGATAAGCTTCTAGTGAGGTTGTTGATGGTTAGACAAAACGAAGCAGATCCTAAGGGATCACCTTGTTCAACACCTTTCTCAGACAGAATCAGATATTAACCAAAACTCAAATAGGAAACTTTAATCTTACGAAGCATGATGTTTTTATCAATCATCTTGAAGGCATATTTTCAAAAAAAATTTGAATATGAATTTGGATGAAGATTAATATATCTATGAGCAGCATGAGCAACAGCTTCACATCCCCCTGCAGAACGAAAACTAAACTGTAGTGGACATAACATCGATCCTAGTTTGTCTTTGATCATCATACAACCAAGTTAGGCTACCAATTGACAATGAAAGGTACCGACAGCAATCGGTCTTACTCCTCCATCCTTTTTCCGAAGAGCACACAGTGAAGCACCAAAAAGTATTGTTCACATTTCTGGAGAAACTCTTCCAGTAAAAATTAAGTCACACAATTTTGTAACAGAACAAAGAAAGTTCTGTCCTGAATTTCCAGAACTGTAACTAATGAGGTCTTGCATGTGGCTAGGGTGGAAATAATCTAAACCAACAGCAGAACCAGAACGAAAGGATTAAAATACGTCCGATACTTCATGTTCTGGAAATTGGAATACCAAAAACTCTGAAAAATCGTGTGGTGGTTGCGAATCCAGAAAATGTATGAAGAAATCTGACTTTTATCGATCTGAGATCTATATTTGATGGAAAACTTCAAGTCAATATAAAATAGCTACAATCAAAACTCTTCACAAAGATATGTAGATCGAATGGAAAAAATAATTTTCATATAATTTAATATTCATTTAAAAGTAGTTGTTTTGAAAGTAATTTTTATTCCGTTTGATTCAATGTTCACGCGAAAGTCATTATTTCGAAAAGCGTTTTATAAAATTAATCAAGAAACTGATATTCCAGACATGAACTGTCCATCAACATAATCAAAAAATGAAATTTAAGTTGCGTTTGCAGATTCTTCAACTTCTCAGAAAAAGAAAGACCATTTGAGTTCTGCTTATATCTGAAGAGAGCAGAAAAAACTTTCAAATAACTCTATACGAGATATTTCGAAATCGATATCAAAACTCATTGAGAAAGCTTTGAATCAATATATCCTTCATATCAACTACCATTTTGTAGAGCAAAAAATAAAGTTTATTTTCACTTCCCATGTTCCTCCGCCTTTTTTTCGTCTTTTAGAGTAATTGCTTTCAAGTCATTCAGGGATTTAGTATGTTCTATTATTCACCTTGTCATCTTTCACCAGCGGTTCATATCGTTGGAATGAGTTGACGGCCCATTGTTTTTTTTTTATCAAACACTTTTTTTTGTTATTCCTATGCTAATTTTTTTCAGGACCGCCTTTTGAGTGAAGCCTTCAGTTTGAAAAATTTTCAGAAGGTTAGTATCAAATTTGTGACTATTAACGGTATTGCAGTAACGTTAATAGCCACAAATTTGTACGTTAGTTACGAATGAAGGTGGTAAAAAACATAGAAATTTTCATTTCTCATTTTTCATAATTATGATTTCTTTCTCCCAGAAAAAAATTCCTAGTACAAGACAAATTCTAATTAACGTTCGTCGATTCCATGAAAGTAAAAGACCGAAGGGCCAGATATATTTATCAAAATATATCCCTTCTCAAACAACCCTCAATTGGCAGGATGTAGGTTTCATGTTTGACATAGTCATTACCAAAACAAGTAAAGGCATTATTTTCAATAATTTCAATGAAGGCAATTGTCATTTTATATAAGTAACTTCACAAATGTAATTGAAAGTCGTTTGTCGCATTTACTGAAGTTTGTAAGCGATTACATCATGATAGCATGATAATGGATTGTTAAACATTATGAAAGGAGGAAATTTGAATAGATGAGTTAAAGCTATTTTCTTCAGCACAACTGCATTTATTATATATACTGTGATATACGTACTTGTGCAATAGGGTGATGATGAAAATATACCTTATGATTCCAATTGAGTAATATAAATGGAAAAACTGAATATTCTTCGAAAAGAGTGTCAACGTTCGCTGAAACATATTCCCAAATAAGTATGAAAATTCCTTTTTAGGACAAAATTGCGGTAACTTTAGTTACAAATAAAAGTTGTAAAAAACATAGAAAATTTCAATTCTATTTTCTTCAGAATGGGTTTTTTCTTCTTGTAGGAAGACTGTTCGCGTCCAGCCTATTTGTAAAAGGGGCAAGAATAATCTTTCAAAGTACTATAGACCAGTCGGTTTGCTATCAGTGTTAATAAAAATCATAGAGAAAGCCGTGAACTACCATATTCTTAAATAATCGGAAGACTTCAACATTTTGAGCTATCATAAATATTGCTTTCGAAAACAGAACGAGAAATCGCGAGAAACGCAATCGGGAAAAATGGAGAGGCAAGAGCTGTTGTTCGTGATATTTCTGAAGCTTTCGACTTCGTGTGGCATAACGGTTTGCTGATCAAACTTTGATACCATTACTTATCAAATAATTTTTGTGTATGGCTCCCCAGCTTTCTGAAAAAACGTTTCCTGCTTCTCTCCATATCTCTCGAATACTTTCACCATCAACGCTGGTGTTCCCTAGGGATCCATATTGTCTCCAGCTCTCTTTCTATTGTATATTAACGACTTATTGGAAAAAACTCAAGAATCCAATATATTGCTTTGCTGACGACACCACACTTGTCTCGTCATTCCGTTTGGATTCAGATGCACATTTTCCCAGGCAGCAGGAGGTTGCATATCTTGATGAGGATCTAGAGTCAAAATGTTGTGAAAGTGACCAGGTTCAATTCAATGCCACGAAAACTCAAGCATCAGTTTTATCCAAAAGGATGAATGCCTCCGAACCGACTATGATAATGTCAGGAAAGACAATTCCGCTTTCTGCTTCGATAAGTTTATTGGTGGTTAATATTGACACCAATATGGCTTGGCACAATCAAGTCACTGGAATTGCAAAGGCTTCTTCTCAGAAGTTCGGAACACTGTTCCGAACCAGAAAGCTATACACACCTCAGCAAATTTTGATACTTTATAAAGCTCATATCATACCTTCTTTGGAGTATTGTTCTTATGTATGGAGCTCTGCCCTTAAGCTTGCCCTGAAGCTGCTGAATTCCATCCTGAAAAGAGCCATCCGCCTGATTGGAGACTCAAACATCACTTGCAATCTTGATAGTCTGGATCATCGAAGTGTGACCGTTCATTGTTTTGAGGTTCAACTCAACTACCTGCCGTAGTAGAAAAGGGTCACCGAACGTTATTGACAATTTACCAAATCCAGGTACAGGTATTATCACACCAGAGTACCTGTATCAATAAAAACACACTTTACGTAATTTACCCAAGCCAGATACAGTTTTACTAGTTCGGACATCTTTCACAATGGAGAAGAAAATCCACAACGAATTGCCATTATACGTTTTCGTGAAGAGGACCGACACTAAGTGGGAAATATCTGTATACCGAAAACCAACTCACACGGGACAGTATCTGAACTACGAATCCAACCACCATCAATCAACTAAAAGAAAAATCATCAAGACTCTATTATACCGTGCTTTCAGGCTCTGTAATACGAAGAAAGGTCTCGAGAAGGAACTAGACATTATCAAAAATGATCTTTAACGGAATGGCTACTTCAAAGGAATGGTAGAAAAGACTTTGGCTTGAAGACACCAGGATCATCGCAAGGAAGAGAAGCTGTCACAACCAGTGCTTGCACTTCCCTACATCAGATGATTATCGGAGAGGACAAGAAGAATAGGTTCCAAGTACAACATCAGAACCTGCTTCAAATCCGGTAACATTATCCGTAGCAGCCTCACGAAAACCAAGCCACCAAACGCGGACTGCAATTCCAAGAGTTGCTTTTACCAGATACCCTGTGAGTGTGGAAAATCCTATATTGGTGAAACTAAGAGGCCATTGAACGTTCGCCGAGCACACGTAGCGAGGGAAAACCAGCAAATCAGAAATAGCAGACCATGTTTTGACCCATCAACACAACATCGAGTGGTCCCAAGCTGAGATTATACACAGAGAAGAACATTGGTTTAGGTGAAAATTCAAAGAAGTCGCATACATGTTGTGCAATAATGTATTTAGCTAAGCTAGCGTAGAGATACGCAACATGTGGAAGCCCATCATCAAGCGAAAAATGGCTAACTCCCGCCAAACGATCATCTCCCACTGAACCAGTGAAGCGGAAAAAATAGTAAGCGGGGATAAGTGGAAGTACTCGAACGACCCATAAATAGTCATCTTTCGAAGAAATCAGTCCAGTCATCACTCGAAGACGATTGTAGATACTAACAATCGAAACGTCGCGAACTAACGTGGCTTGGAATCTCTTGACTTTTCATTTATATTTCTTTATTTCTTTCATTTCTTTACTTGTATTTTATTTCACTATTCTTTATTCATTTCAGATTATTTTTGCCTAATATAATTGTTATTTTCAGCTATTCATTTTTAATTCTCCCTTTTTTCAGTTGTTTTTGGGATTTCAAATTATTCTATATATTAGACAATGGAAGTCCAAACTAGTGAAATTCATCATGAAACTTTGTCAATAACCTCCAAACAAACACGAGATACAGTTATTAGCACACCAAACTACCCGATGAGTCAACACAAATACGCGTTAAGAGCCGTAACATCTAGTCATCGGAGATATTAACAACTCAGGATGTGGATGTATAAACCTCTGAGGAAGATAGCCACTCGCGCAAGTGATACGTCATGAAAAAATTCAAAATATCAACGGCCTCAAAACCCGGAAAATAGTGACACAGAAAACCTCGGCCTCGATAACCTTAACCATTTTATCACACCCTGAATATTTTCATCTTAACCGATTTCCAAGTCTTTTCTCAAGAGGTTATTATGAATTTTATCCTGAAACCAAAAATAACGGTGTTATGAGCTTTATATATTTTTCGTCAAGTTTGCCATGAAATTTAAAATTAAGTAAAATATTCCTTGTAATTCACAGGTATAGTCAAAGTAACATGTATTGCGAATGGTTGAAGCTATCAGCATCTCAAAGGCCAAAAAAGTCAATGCCGCTGCCAACTAGTCCACGTGGAGTGAAAAATTGGCGGTTCGTATTGGATAATTTTTACTAACCGTGTTTTATCATTGGCTGAAGAGTCATGAAATTGAATTAGAAGTCATGTTACGGTGACGAATAGAATGTGGGAATGAGTATGGCCGTTGTGGCGTCAATGTTCAGTTCAGGAACTGATCGCGATTTGAGTGTTGAAATTCGATATTGGAGCAGTTATAATCACTTGAAATTTTTGTTATCTGTTTAAAATGTGGCGTCCTTGAACAAGTACTAATAGTAATAAAGAGTGTGATAACAACGCAGAATTTTTCCTGTGTAGTGATTTCAATAGAGATGGTGAAAAATGCGTGAAACAGTGAATTAGATTTGGATGCAATTGAATATTGAAACACAGAGATATTGTTTCAATGTATGTAAGAATTTACATCTCAAGTTTGGTTTCGAAGGAAAAAAACAATTACAAGTAACATTAGGAATCACCGTGTTAGGAATCACACGTTGAAAGGTAAGACCTCGTTAATCCTTAGCTCGCACAAGTTTCGACTTCTGAGGGTTGTCGTTCGTAGGGGTGCGAAAAGTGGTTAACGGAAAAACAGATTTTAAACAGATTAGATTTGACCGAAGTTCCTTTCTCAACTGTACGTAAAATAGTCAAAAACAAACCTTATGAACGTAAGACGCGATGTGATACAAGATTGTTAAAACCTTTAGTATTTTGGACTAATAAAATCATTGAAAAATCTGTTCTGTTCTGTCTGTTTTTCCGTTAATCAGCTGTCGCCCTCATACGAACGACAACTCTCAGAAGTTGAGGAACTTGTGCGAGCTAAGGACTAACAAGGTCTTATCTTTTAACGTGTGATTCCTAACACGGTTGCAGAATCATCCCAGCTCCAACCAGATAAATTATCTCGAGAAAAGTATCTGGAATCGAACTCACGGCCTTCCGATCGTGAGTCGGGAGCACTACCACCGCGGCCAATTCCACAACAAGAGGAAGAAAGAGACTTCTCGCAACAACTACTCTCATATTACAATTGAATTACATGAATCAAAAATTACCTTCGAAAAAACTTCGTTATTATAAAGGTTTATATTTATGTTTATTATTATAAACATTGTCATGCTGTATGCTGTTGTGTCCTCGTCGTACCTTCGGATCAGTTTTTTCTTGGTATGTTCAATATAGAATTTGTTGCAGTCCGAGCATTGTTTGCTGCACACTGCGTTCAGGTGTTTGTCTTCATCTATTTTGAATCTAATCGCATCACATCTTCTTATTAAAAAAAGCTAGAATTCACCAAAACAAACTGGAACATCCACCGATGTAGAAGGACCGATAGCGGAAGGATGTGTGACCCAGAGCCCACTCATGATATTACTAAAGAAACCTTCATTCACCTTGTCTTGCTAATGCGGGACTGTGATGGGTTTTTCTTTCTAGCTACTTATGAAACCCGTTAAGGATAACAAAGTAACCGAAGAATCCGACTCTAATTCTATATATTAGATGGACGTCGACTAAACGCCCTCAACTATCTTTCCGGTATCATCGAACCAAGAAAAAGAGCTGCTGAGTTCTCAATCCTTAATCATACCTGAAAGCCAAATATAAGAAATAACTTATTGCCTTCTCAAGAGCAGAATATCTTATGAATAAACTTCCACATGAGCAGGTCTGCAAAATGCTTACACGCAAACGATGAATCACCCAGACCAGAGAAGAAATCTCTACATGGCTGAATCTAATGTATAGTCAAGGTATGCGCACTTACAGAGTTCCTCATATAGAAAAGTTGATGTGGTCATCAAGGTGGGAATCTTGCAGCTTCGATGTCGACTAATCTCTTCAGTATGTCATTATGGTTATCGAAGAGAATTTTGTCCACAATTACGATGCACATTCCGACCTGGATGGCTACAGGTTATTTTAGAGGATCAAGATAGCGTCTCCTGGCTCCTGGGTGGAGTTGTTGCCCTGCAGTCATGAGAGGACAATTCTCTGAAAGCCGAGCATATCCTCACTAAATTGAGAGTAAATGTACCATGTTCCGTCAACCTAGGGGGAACAGATTATCAGAGTTTCATAGAGTATCACTCTTCGAAACATCACTCACCAAGAAAAGGCTTCATTAGAAGGCTGAAAATGGATATCTCTAAAGGATAAGTGCAGTAACACTCAAATATGTTTTGTGCTTGAAAAACTTGTAATAATAGTTTTCCAAACTGATTCGCTGGATTTTAATTTCGTAATTCATCAAAATATTCACGTATTCAGTACATACAATTTATGCATTTACCGTAATGTTTTCATTGAGCATTACTCTGTCAGTATCGGTGGATTACCTTTTTTTAATAAGAGAGAAAATTTCCACTAATCACATTACGACTGATTATGAAATCGCAATGCGCCTCATCAAGTTTGGTAATGAACGGAAATATAATGTAGTAATGAATTAACGAAAATGCATTACACTACATTTGTGAACAATTACCCGATATATGTCATACATTGTTCAACATTTATATTCTGGACTCCAGAAATAATGGATGCTTATCAATATAACTTCACCAATCTGATTTTATTGTGCATTTTGATAGTTACTTGTAGGGGAGATCGAGGTTGTCATAAGGGCCTTGTTGCCACACTGCTTCCATTTTCTGCCACTCTGGATTTGGCGCTGTCATTTTGCTAGTAGTGACTGTACGTAAAAGTGCACCATCCATTATAACTCCAGTCTACTTGGAAGCATAACTAAGTTAGGTTCTATAGTTTCCTGACCTATAAGTATTATTGTTAGCGTAAATTATATTGGTCTGATGTAGTTTCAATTGAGGGGCCGCTGATGGTAGTGATTAACTGTGGTCGCATTGTTTTTTGTTATTGTGTAGTATCAGTCTTCTTTCGGATATCATTGTGGCGCTTGTTGGCAAAGTTGGGTAAATAGGTCAACTAGTACAGCTATGACAACAGTACAATTAGAGGTACATAGATATAATAATAATCGTATATAATTTTTTTGTTGAAAATATTTTCATTTTTGAAAAATGCATATATTCATTTAACTTTTTTGAAAAATGGGTCCTTTGAAAAGGAAATTATCTTAATTGTTGTTGAAACGACGTGTTTTTTTCGAAAGTAACTGTTTGGCTTCAGTATCCCTATCTATATCACATTATGCGAACTCTCCCCTAAGGGTATGCCAGCCAAACCCACACCAGGGGATAACCGGCATATGTACAGGCTTTTAGGTTAAGTGTATTTGGAGTGACCTGAATATATATTTAAGTAATGGGTATGTTTGATATTGTACTTTTGAAGTTAAGCTTTACGAAGTATTCACCAGAATTTCTGAAACTATTGCACAAAATTAAGAAAAATCGAAAACCAAATTCTATGCCAAATAGTTCCAGTCTCTCCTATGAAAATCCTACTGTTTTGGTATGTCAATTCCAAATGATCATTTTTGTTTTTTACGCAACTACCTAGTGGTTAATGCCATTCAGATTGAACTTTATTAAGTTCTAGATGAGGACGATAGAAATAAAATACCATCGAATTGAAGAAAAAAAATAAAAATTTTTTGATTGTGGCAATCATGCTCATCGTACTGAAAAAGTTACTGCAAAGTAAAATACTGAAGACTTCTTGAACGTGTTTCTTTGGTTCAGGAAAAACGCCATTTTGAATGTAACTGACGATTTTATTAAAAATGAACTAACCTTACCCAAGCTAAGCTAATCTAACCTTCCTTAACCTAGCCTAACCTAACCTATCCAAATCAACGTGATGAGCTTTTTTTCTGTCAAAGATACATTCAAAAGATATCATATCACTTATATTGAAAAAAGGGTAATGATAATGAAAAATCAGACAACTGTCATTGGATCCAATTGAATTTTTCGAATGGCAGACATTTCATGTTTCATCCTGTCAAAGATTAATTTAAGATATGTCATATTTAGAGGGTATTAATAATAAAAAATGGGACTACTCTCATTGGATTCAATGAAATTTTACGAATGAGATACATTTCATGAAGAGACCTAACCTAACCTAACCTAAGCTAACCTAGCTTAGGTTAGGTTAGGTTATGTTGGTTTAAGTTGTCAATATCTCCCTACGCCGTGAGTTTACATCTCAACAAGTGTGGTTATACTGCTTTGTTTCCCGCCACGTCAATTAGTAAATGAACAATTTCCACTGAGAATTAGTGGATCATCCACTTTATCGCCCAGAGTTAACATCATCAGACTCTCATAATTTTCCAAAGCCTGGGAAATTTCTCGGTGAAAAGCGCGTGGAAAATGATGACACGTTGACATAAAGTAGTTCGGCGGTCAGGCGGTAGAGTTCTATGCTGATGGGCCTCAAAAGTTAGTGGCATTACTTGATATATGTTTGAATGGAATATAAAAATGGAAAAATGTTCGTATTTCTGTTTGTTGATAATTTTTACATCAACAAATGTAAAGTTTCCTACACTCTGTTACAAATAGGTTTGTTACGTATAGCCGTTGAGGATTTATTAATACCCGTTGAAATCCTCTCGCCCACGCCACTGGTCACAAGAGTCTATATCGAAAAGAAACGCGAACAGTTGGCCTCCCGTTGTTTTCTAAGAAATATTTCGCGGATACACCGCATTGATTTATGCAAAACCTCGTTAACCGCCTTGCAACAAACATTTTGTGTGTGTATATATCACAGCCTTCTGATAATCCTCGACATCAAGGAGCCCCTTCATACAGCTTTCAGCAAGCACGAATATTTTAGAAGCTGAATCACCACAGTGGAGAACATCAGCTGTAACATAATCGGGAAGTTCTTGTGGGACGGATTCACTGGAAATTTATCTTGATACAGTCAATTTATCGGATCACCCAAGGGTTATCGAACCGGTTCTTACATCCAAGTTTTCAGCCAGAAGACATTGTATCTAAGTCCTCCTCAAATTTATTTGTCAAGCTGTAATTCATTTATTAACTGTTTGACTGCGATTTTACATTTTCAGAATTGGGTTTATACGTCTCCCTAACACGTTTCCACGGAAGCTATTTTCCATTCCAAATTAACGTAATTGATTGATTTTCCGTTCAAATGCCGACAAACTGGTAGTTCAACAACTCTTCAAATATTAACCTAACCCGATAACCCACAATGATCTGTCCATTGTAATGACGTTGAGAGATAGCTTTATATACCAGAATTTAATTCCATTTCGTTGGGAATTTTCACGAAATGCACAATGGCGTTTTCAATCCCGGTGATCGGCAGGTGTTTTGTTCCAATGGCATTGAAGAGAGGGTATTGGAAAGCCTTCAGTTGATGAATATTGAAAATATCCTTGTTTATGTTCATTTTCATCTTTTTATGACGAACACATTCAATAATGAATACTTGTTTCAACCGGTTTCGTAATTTTTTTACGTAAAGCAGAAGGGTCACATTTTCTCACGTTTAAGTTAGATGAAAAGGGTTGTAATTTTGCGTACGAGCGGCAATCTTACCTCATGACGAGGTCTTACCTTTCGCGACTTACAGATATAGTTCAAAATTTCCCAGGTTTATCAGTAACAAATTCAATATTGACAACTGCAATTACTGTTTGACTCCAGAGAGCGAATGAGATCCTTTTGCCGTCTACTTGAACCGTTAATATGATTTAAAACTTTTAAGTCCGGGATTCAACCGTAATTCTAACCTCAAACTCACAATTTCGATGTTAAATCCATAATTTAGATAGTTGATCCATAATTTCAATTCCTACTTTAAACCCGATAATTTTAACTTACTTTCTTCAATTCTATCTTCAAACCCATAATTTGCCCTCAAAACTCGTAATTCCCACGTTGAGCTTATAATTCAACCTTTAAAAGTCGTGATTATGAACACGAACATATGGTTTTGACTTTATTTAGTTGACTTTGGATTTCATCTAATGTTTTTGTACACTGAACAGACACTCCAAACTAAATTTTTAGGTGAAGTCGCAAGTTTTGACATGAACTGAAAGGCTCTAAAATGATTCACTATACATTTCCTAAGAGTAATCTATTTTCCTAACTGATACCACGACGGACATTGGATTAAGTCTAAATT
This sequence comes from Leptinotarsa undecemlineata, assembly GCA_015342065.1. Lineage (NCBI taxonomy): Eukaryota > Metazoa > Arthropoda > Insecta > Coleoptera > Chrysomelidae > Leptinotarsa > Leptinotarsa undecemlineata. The sequence continues at coordinate 14,596 of WOGP01003666.1, forward strand.
CACAGAGAGAAATCCTACAAAAGCATTTTCTGCATCCAAGAATAGGACCTCTTTGAATTCAATAAAGTGATCACCTACTGACCAGTTTCGAAATATCACTCCTCATCAATGTAGGACAGATATAACCAAGGTAGCGGTGCCGTCTGCTACTCTACTGATTTCATCGACGCCTCTGGCACGTACCAATTTTTCAGTATGCCGCTGGCCTGATTCAGTATTATCTTCAAACCTAGTGAGTATAACTGAATATATTTCTGAAAAGAGAAATTAAAATTTCTGTTTTATACCACTTTCAATTGTAA
>WOGP01003667.1:0-14895 GCA_015342065.1 Leptinotarsa undecemlineata
ATTGGGTGAAATACAATATATATCCAAAAGGCGAAGTTTAAAACTGCAGTGTAGAACACTACAGGTTTGTTCTACCACTTAACCTCCACAGCCAGCTACGAGAACTGGCAACAAAAAAAAATAAATACAAACACAAAACAAAAACATTATGAAAGTTTCTGCAATTTCTAACAATGAACCCATAAGCTCTGAGAGATTCTGAAACTTTTTGTAAACTTTGTCCACCAAATGTTGATTTATGATCGAATATTACCCCTAGGTCTTTGGTCTCATTACATCTCAGCAGATCTAAATCCTGTATTACATACGGGAATGTATAAACTTCTTTTTCCGACTATAACTTACTACTTTACATTTCTCCACATTGAGTTTCAATTTATTATTGCTACACCGTGCAATAAGAAATTCTAATTGAGATTGAAAATTTACACAATCACCTACTTCCTCAATTATAGAAAATAATTTCAAGTCATCCGCGAAGCATAACTGCTCATAAGCTAAACTCTCACATAACTCATTGATAAACAGTAAAAACAAAAGAGGACCTAGGTTGGAGCCCTGACGCACACCAAAAGATGCTATATATGTTTTAGATTTATAACCGTTATAGAAGACGAACTGTTTTCTATATGTCAGATAAGATTGCATCAGCATGCATCATGCAGCATTGCATCAGACAGGCAGTATTCGAAAAACCAAAACTCATCAACTTATTGAGCATGATACCATGATCAATTATATCAAATGCTTTTATCCAACTCCCTTCGTGGTATCAGCCACGGGAGTAGGTGTTTTCTGATAGGTGTCAGTCTATTAACCTACAGTGTAGGTAGTTGAGGCTGTCTTGAACGAATTGTTCTTTTAGATTATTTGATTTATAGCTAGTCTTCAAGTATCCACGCTGACTATATGTGAGAACCCGATATATGATAGAATGAGTTTCACCCTCGAGTTTCACTAGAACAGGAAAAAATCAGTATTGGTGAACCTTCACATTTTTTACCACATTAATTGAAAACAAGCAAACTGATAAATTGAATATATCCTGTATTTCTGTTACCATCTGAATACCTCTGAAGTAAAAATGAAGTTAGAATTTGAACAGAGAAAACATAAACTTGTCAATTTAAGTATTTTGTACAAAACCACATCGAGAATGACAAGTGAATTTAATATCCAATATATAATAATTGAATTTCTGAATGAGATGTGGACTAAAATAAAGTTCCCAAATAGGTGGATGGAAATAATTCCCATCGTGATTTTCAAAATCATTTCGTTAAATCACGAATTAAAATGTGAATTATAGAGAGTGAAAGATTAACATCAATAATTTTTTCTATTCAACACATTTTTTCTGCTTCGTAAGGACAGTCGTAAGGACATATTCTACACAAAATTCGAAATTGATTTTTTTGCAGTCCTGGAATACCAATGACCTATGGTCCATCAGTCTAATGACTGATGTTTAATTTTTCGTCCAGCTCGAATGCGGCTGTGAGAATAATATTGACATAATGAACGGTTTATTACATTTGGACATTTTTAGTATGAAATATCCACTCATAAAAGTTACTTCACGAATGGATTGATTGTTGACGCTATTTTCTCTCAACACTCAGTGCGTTTTCAAACAGAATGCATGAAAGGGGATAATGGGACAATGTGTTATTTTTTATAAGAAAATCAGTTAAAAATTTTGCCGAATCTCTGGTACAAAATTTCAAAAATTGTTAATACAACAAATTGTCTACAGTTTCAAATACAGTTTATTATGTAATTCGGATCAATATGTCTTAGTTTTCTCTATCCCCATTCTGAGGAAATGCATTTAGTTACACAAACAAAACAGACGTACATTTTTTCAATATGATATTGCATAACAATTGAAGGAAATGGAAAACTGAAAGTGCAACTCTTCCATTCAAGAGTTGAAATTCAATTCTGGCAACTGATTTTTACAGTAACTATATCGACGATGTGAATGAAATCAATCGTGATTTCAAAAATCAAATTATAATAGTGCGTATTGGTGACGAGGTGGGAAGCAAAACGTTGTTTTTCTCATACGTCATTTAGCACTCGTTCTATTATACTCATAAAATCACTTCATACCTTTTGTTACTGTTATATTTATCATTTCAATCGTTACTGTTTTTCCAATTGTTCTATCACTGGAATAGCCATACATGTTAATTATAGAAATTAAGTATTCATTTGTTTTTTTTATTGATTCGTCCGTTACTTGATGAAGATCCATAGTGATTTCAAAAACTACACCAATGAGGTATTCATGACACTTTTTTCAGAACATCTATTGGAGATAAAAAACGTGATTATTATTATTGTAGGACTTATGATTCAAAGTATTTCTATACAAAATCAATATTTCAAAATTATATCACGGAATATTCATCCCTCCCAAATACCTATACCGTGGATTCTGGTAAATGCCTGCCGGCAAACAACTACTTCTCAGGATGTTTCACTATATCACTCGAAATTATTTATATGAAATCACTTACCATATTCATAAGACAAACACTTTCTTTCAGGGCACCGACACATCCAAACAATGAGACAATAAATATTATAATCCCAACGGCAATAGCTAATTTTGATGCATTGTAGTAGTGGTCAATCAGAAATTCATCAAAGTCACTGTAGATAGCTTTGATAGTCGTTCCAATAGAAATAAGCAGGAATCCAACCAACTGAAAATGTTAAAAAGTTATTTTAAACACTTGAAAAATGGAAGTGATACAAATAAAATTCTGTAAAGTTTTCCAAATGGGTATTACCCTAGTTTCAAATACTAATTTCATTCAGAAGCTGATATTTGGGGAATTAGAATTATAAATGCCTCTTCTCGTGGAGAAGTGGTTGATATTTTGTTGGAAAAATATTACTGGCTGACAAAATTCCATAATACAAACAATGTAGCATAAAATTGATTATCTTTCGTGAAGGCACAAGAGAGGAAGATAGTTAACGTTGAAAATACAATGAGTTGTGATATACAACCTTTAGAAATATTGATTCGCTGAAAGAAATTTACTCCTACAGTTACACTCAAATGTATCTTGGTAGGTACTTAGCTAGTTGACATCAATCGAAACTAGCAAATTGAAAGTGACAGATGATAATTCGAATAGCGAATAGCAGAAAGGGAAAACCATAGCATTTTTCGACAAGCTTAAGGCAGAGCTTGCGAAGAAACTACCATAATTATAGAAAAAGAAAATTCTGTTTAACCAAAACAGCGCATCGTCTCACACTCAACACATCTTCAAACATGACTCAACGAAACTATTACGAAGGTTCGAAATAGATGAACACTTCAATCTAGCAGACCAATATTACAACCTTCATGCATTCATTGTTCACTGTAGTTCTGGCGTTGAATCTGGTCAATATTACGCATTGGTCAAAGACTGGTTTAAGTTTGACGATAGTCGTGTCACTAAGTGTCCTGGTGATATATTGAATTCATTGGAGCCTCTGAAGATACCCTACATTCTGTTCAATGAAAGAGAGGACATTGGGAGATTAGGATCGTCAGATTATTTTTTCGGGTTTTCCTGCGGCTGAAAAAGCAAATGTGCCACTGGAATCAATGAAGTCACCCAGGAGCTCCAATTAATTTTTGTTGTTTCATAATTTCATAATTTGTATAACTTTCTTCCTCAATATACTCTTTCGCTTATTTGAATATGACGTTCTTCATGATTTTAGGGCTGATTGAGTGATCCGATTTTGATTTCAGTGGTTTTTAAGATGGTAGAAACTTATCAATTGTGTGAATATTCCAAATTTTCTTTATCCTAGATGCACATATGTGCAACCTCAATCATTCACTCCGCATGTATCCTTTGAGTAACAGAGATTAGTATGGTTATCTACCAAATTTAAAGCTTGAAATAGAGAAATATATATTTTTCCTTCCTTTGAAGTTTTGTCACTATTCTGTATCTGTGTCTGTATAGTAGGGAGGGTGAGTATAAGCCGACAGCACTTAGCCACATGTGTCCCATTGTACATCCTTCCGAAGAGTTGTCCTCCTAGGTTATTGTCCTTCGTGTCCTTTCCAGGAAGGCGAACAAGTCACTGGGAGACATCTCCTTCATATCGGTAGGTGTAGGCCAAGACTTGCCGAACACACACTTATTGACGATAACTCCGGGCACTCGCATAGGACATGTCTGACAGTCTCATCTTCCTGTTCACACATCCTGCATGAAGGTGTCTCCACTAGCACCAAATTATAGAGGTGTTTTTTTATTGACAGTGGCCAGTCAGAAATCCTACTGTTTCCAGATCATCTCTTTAGGGATTGAGCATGGTTGCAACATTTTTCGCAATTGTCGAAGTCATCAGGCCGTAGGTGCTACTGGGTCCCAAAATTCTTAGTCCAGCCGCTTCCTTGGCTAAAGAGTGCGATTACCTTCACTCAGGTCGTGCCCTTCAACCCACCTCAGGATAATGTTATTATCTACCAAGGCTTTGGCTAAATCATGGTGACACTCTAGTACTACCCCTGAGGTTATACGTTGTCTGTTCAGAGCTAATAGGGCTTCCATTGTCTTATATAAGATCCATTGTCAGATCTCTGAGAAATAAGTCCAGTTATCACCCGAAGACGATTGTAGATACTAACAATCGAAACATCGTGACGTAACTTGTATTTGGAATCTTTTAATTTTTATTTCTGTTGATAATATTTTTAATTCTCAGGTTCTATCAATATTTCAATTTTTATTTTTCGATTGTAGCTTGTATGTTATTTCTTTGTAATTTGAGTTTTTTTTGTGTTTAGTAAAATTGTTATTTTCGGTTAATCTTCTTATTCTTTCAGGGATTACAAATCAATTTATATTATATTAGACAATAGAAGTCCGATCTGATGTAATACACCACCAAAAATTGTCAACCACTTTCAAACTAATAGGGCTTGTCTGCTGTCAGTGCAGAGCGTTATGTTTTAGCCAGAAATTTATTTTCTGGATATTTCTTCTGTGGCGATTGAGATACCAGCCAGTTCTGTTTGGTCCACGCTGCTATTTTTTCTCACTCTCCACTTAATCCTTAGGCTTAGTGATTTGGAGTTGACTCCTCATCAATCTGGAGTACACTCCACATCCTGAGGCTTCTTTGGTTTTTGAGCCGTCTGTATATATGCGTATTGCATTTTTAGCATCTGACTCTGTTTTCTGTTTCATTTGTGTTCTGTATAGTTTAGTGAACAGGAACCTGGGTTCAATTGCACCTCTGGTTGCCTACAGCAGACGTTGCGCAGTATGAGCTTGTCGCCATAGGCTCACCCTCAATAGACCCATTCCTACTTCGAGGTTTACACCAGCTGTGCGCAATCGTAACATGGCAATTAACGCAGCTCCTTAACGTCATTATTTCTCGGGATTGAACAGCTTGAACAGTGACAATGAGAATGTATTGTTTGTTTTTCATCACCTTCTTGAAAGACGTAAGAAAAAACTAAATATATCCGAAATCAATAAAAAAATTCTAATCGATAAACGTCATTTGCATAAGCGCTATAATGGGTTACTTTTTTAGGATTTCATCAACTCTCATGTTTATAGATTCCATCACATATTCAAACTATGAAACAGAATATATGTTATATCCCATGGGCATATAACATATATAAGTTGCAATAAACACTGATCTTAAGGATTATACTCGTACCTATTTATTTATGATATTGTTAGATAATAAATCGGTTCAGAATACTTCATCATCTGCTCAAATGATCACTACGAGAATGATGTTCTTTAGAAATGAAAAATCGAAATGGAAAACTAGGTGAACAGGTGGTAAGTTCAAAAATATTGTTACGAAGTTCCAAAAATTTTAACAGAACATTAAAAGAGCGGAATAAAATGAAGTTCGATAATTTTTATCGCAGTGTTTAGAACACATGATATTATTGATATAGCTTTTTTGTTCCTACGCAGATAAGTAAAAAGTGACAGTTTCATAAGTATTTTAATTTACTGTACAAATTAGTACAGCCTGTTAGCTTAGAGACATAGTGATAATTATTGTTATTAGGATTCATGTTCGCGATACATAATACAACTGTATATTTGTTAATTTTCGTTTCACTATCTTTATGAGGTTGTAAATAAGGCAACACTTGATGAGATCAGCTATTTATTAAGATTTATATACATACTTCATTATCAACATTTGAAATTTTTCAAAAGTAATAATCAGAAGTGAACAGTTTTTAAATGAAATATTCATTTGTTGAGCTACAGTTTGATCATCACAGAAATGATCGATAATCAAAAATTTCATGAACCCATGATTTTACAGATCGGAACAAATTTCAACTACTAACCAAATGCAAACTGGTCTACTAACACCTGTGTTATTTTTTACATTTGTTAATGAAATTTCATTGAAAAAACAGTTTTTCATTTCAAAACATTAAATCACACACGAAAAGTATTCCATTGAATATCCCTTTTCAAAAAGTATGACTACTCATCATCACTGAATACTAATTTTTCCGCAAACATGTAGAAAGTCATGGACTACTGATAATTTCACGACTCCAATTTTTTTAATTCATCTAAACAAGTGATTCAATTATGAATAAATCAGCTATATACCAACTACTGAACACAATCATTGTAAATTTCGTATTGCATACACCCTAAGACTAATGTGAAAATCAAATACTTACCACAAACATGAAATTTGCGACGAAAATCATATATTTGATACATCGCATGTTCATATTCAATTCTTTCTCCCTGATCATTTTGGAAAACTCAATATTTCACAACAGAACAATAATGAAACAAAATTCACTGACTGTTGAAATCGCGTTGAATGTTAACCTATTGTGGTACCTGTTATCTATGTTCAGATAAGATTGCGATTCAGTTGGTTGACGTGGAAGATTAAAAACACATAAATAAACTTTATCTGGTGTTGGCGTACTTCATGAGTGTGATTATTTAGTGTTTGAATCTATCATTTTGTAGAAAAACTATCACAGCCCTAAATTATTATTCATTTCACTATAAACAGACTATTTTTAAGTACAAATATATACTTTACATTGGGGGATACGTTTTGAAGAAAATATCTGAGTCATTTTACTCTCTCTGAAAATGCAAACCACATAACACACATATAAAAAAAACAAAAATTTTTGCTAATGTCAGGCTTATTGTAGAATTTCAGGTATCTGTGTAGTATCAGTACTGTTGCTGTTTCAAAAATTGTCCATAGTTCAATGTGTGATTTTATTGCTAAAAACTGCAGCGATATCTATTGATAAAGTCAGAAAAATACATATACAACTCCTTGAGAGTCAAAGTGGGTTGCACAAAAATAAGATTATACTGTTAGGAAATAGCTGAAAAATCTCCTGATGAGGATGCTATATATCCAGCTCTTTCTTCAAAATTGTTTGGAAATAATTTTACCTATTCTCATAAAATTGTATAGAGCTTGGTGTGGAACTACATATCACCCAAGGAAGGGTGGTATATGTACCATAAATGGGTCGGAAAGAATCACACCCGAAATCGGTACAACTAATCAGCCTTACATCCTTCTTGTTGAAAGGACTTCGAGGTAGCTTTATATGTTGCCCCAACCAGTATGCATCTCAAATCGGCAAATCGACAAATTAGGCATCAAACATCCTTGTAGAGAAAATTTTCCAATGTCTTGTCAATACTGAGATTGCTGTATTTCACGTTATTGAAGAAGCATTTGACAATGCACTACCTAAATCTATAGGATTAGCACTGACTGAAAAATGCATTGAATCGACCGTAACTGGGTGGATCTATGCCATGCTAGTAAAAAAAAATTCAACTACGACTCTTCACGATAAGGCTATTTTGCTCGAGGTCACCAGGGGCTGCACTTGAACTGGGTAATATCTCCCCTCTTGTGGTCGCCTCTGATGGATATTTGATTAATGCTCTTGTTGAAAGAGAAGTAGATCTTCTAGCTCATATAGATGACCTTGTCATCTTGGCAAGGTTCACGTCGAGAAAGGTACCATGTGATGTCCTCCAAAGTAGGGTGGATGTGGCTCACAGTTGGTGCCAGAGGAAGCGGATGTTTGTCAACCTCAGCAAAACTGTGATAATCTCCAGGAGCAGAAAATTGGTTTTGATGCCACTTTCCCCCTATGGTACCCCCGATGAAAAACTCACCTGGAACGCTCACTTGGAAAAAATTTTACACATATATCCTCCTCTCCACATTTTTCTGAAGGGAGAGGAGATGGACTGCATATAGACTTATTCACATCACCAATGGCATAAACCAATGTAATGCAGAGTATACTGAACTGTTGGTCGACACTGAAAGTCATAGTATTCTGGAAATGACGAACTGCTTTATATAGTCATGTTCACGAGCAGAGAATATTGAATCCTCTGGAAGAAGGAAATATTGAGAGTAGATAGTTGGTGAATCACAGATGGATCAAAAACACCTTCGGTCTCTGCTGCAGTTGTTTGCAGTTGCAAACCAAAGACAGAGATATCAACCTGCCTATAGACCTATGCGACTGTATTTCAAGCGGATATATATGCTATTGAATTGTATGCGGATAGATTGGTAGAATCCAACCTAAACCATGAGTCTAATCCGCGCATCGCTACACGCACTACTTCATATGGAGGCCATTTAGATCTCTGATCATCCCAAACAAAAAATAAGAAGGTATACGGATCAACAGAAAGTGGTATCCAGTGTTCGAGAAGGCCAAAACTGAACCTTAATACAACTACAGGATATCTTATGAATTGAGTAGTATGAGCAGAATCTGTATCACAAGAAAAAACACACTCTACCTGAACAGAACAGCAGAAGTTCACTCTCAAAGGATGATTCACTCAAACTGACTCACAAATACGTAACCTTGCACCTTCAACATCAATAGCAGCCTATAAATTGAAATTTATTTCAGTATGTCATTAAGGCTACTCAAGAGAATTTTTCAGAAAGGAAGATTCCAGATTTGCACAGTTTGGTCTAAATGTGACTGAGGTATATGTTCTGGCTACTGAGTATACTTTGTTCCCGCAGTCATGTGAGGGCATCTCTCTGAAGTAGATCAAAGGAGTCATACTTTCCATGTCAAATGTTGCATACTCATTAGAAAGTCTGCCGGTCAGGTCTTCACTAGTTTGATGAAAATATACGAAGATCTGTCAACCAAGTTCCAAGAAAATTCAGTTTCTGGTAGCAGAACACAGTTCTGTGGCTGCCACGAGCACCATGGATCAGCTTTTGAGCATTTGGCAGTATTTTTCTTTTGCCAACTGTGAATCATCACTTACCCAGCTCGATTCATTTAGTCGAGTATAAAATGTGTGTATCACAATATACCCTGGAGGGGTAGATCCAACTATTTTGAAAGTACTCTACCCCACCCAACCCGAGTTAAAACAAGTTTCATTGCAAAATATTGTTCAACATTGATCAGTACTATCGAACCTGAAATTGCATGTCAACATCAAACCAGTAAGGTATGACTGAAACCAATTTGCTTCTGAAGTACTATATTTTTCTAAAAAGAGCTTTATATATTATATATATTATAATATATATAATATAAATATTTACCATTTCTTCTTCATCATTATAGCTAATTGCAGTGAAAGTTCAACTTTTTGATACGAAAAGTCGTTGTTGATTTGATAGACACCTGTATCACTATGTTGGTATGATAATATAGAAAAGCTATATAGCCCATTCAAAGAGCATACTGATATAATCAACCGATAGTTACTCACCAAATTCGTGAGGTAGGGGAATATTGTTTATGAAATTATGTGGAAGGCAGCCTTCTGCACCTCGTAAGGTTTTCAAAATCAGAACTATTCGAACAGTGTGATTTGTTTGCGTACTGCTTTCATTATCTTTCGAAGAGGACTATATCTTACCTTATATCTAGCAGAACGTATTGAATAACTATTCTCATTGAATTTGGCACTTGGCACAAGGGGTTATGTTCAACAACTATTTTGGAATCTGTAGGATAATGATTTATACAGCCACTCACTACATGTATATGGCTGAAATTGTGTTGCTTTCCAAAGTTGGTAGCTGAATGAAAGGTTATCGAGATTCAAAGTTAGTGTTTTTAGCGAATGAAGCAAGGTAACTTAATGGGTTGGTAACAATTTTCAAAGAATGAAAAACATAGCATACCTCAATAAGTGTTGGACAAGCTGAAAAAAAAGGAAACGTGAGATGAAAGGTCTGGGACTCAGTGAATGATCTATGGGGAATGCGACGAGAAGTATATTGATTCAACTGAGTAGATTACAATAATTCGTTTCAAGAAACATGTTTCACATGTTCGGTTTTGCAGACCAGGGAGGTCTGGTTGTTGCTCTACATTCCTTAGAGAATGAGAACAGAATAAATGGCGAACTAAAATTGTTCGGACTGGAAGTTTAGATATTGAGAAATGTCGGATGAGAACTAGAAGTGTAGGTCGAATTTCAAACAGCTCGTTCTTTACTATCGTAATAATTGGGAATAGAAACTTGGTTTATAGACAATCAGTCATTGAAAAATAGATCATTACATTTAGATATAATTACAAAGTAACAAAATAACGAATTCCAGGATTTCATTTGGAGTCCTTCATTTGATGATCTCTATTACCAAAGGTAAAAGTGAGGTCTAACTTGTCTAACTGCATGTAAGACAAAGCAGTAACTTTTTCAGCTATTGCAAGTTTATTATTCAAAAAACAGATATTAGCAGGCAGACTCTCGATTTCACCCAGTATAAGACTGCCACATCACATCTGCTTTCCGAAAGACATCACGAAGCTTTCAGCCAAGTTCCGGTCGAGCGTTCTTAGTCGAGAAACACCATCTATATCTAAAGATCCTGGAAATCCGGAGAAATACGTTACATGATTGTGCCCGAGCAGTGTTGTCATTAGACAGTAGTTAGTCGGAGCGAGATAAGCGTGTTACGACTCTGATAAAAGCTATATTGATTACTTTATCTTTTAATTAGGCGTCACGATAGTGACCCGTTGAAGTCATTGTGTTGCCTGATAGACTATTTTCGATTATAGGTGGATGGCCACCCAAATGTATTGTCAAACTGACCCGCTAAATTTATCTTGATGGGGTGAATGACGTTCAGGAAGTGTATGTTGCTATCAATTTCCTCATAAATCCGCATCAATTGTAATTTTCAATTAGACTGTAAAAAAAGAAAATGGGCCAGCTTTCACTCATTATGTATCTGGTGCATTGTTATTAGCAAACGTCGTTCATTTATTGATTTATTTGTTCATTCACAACGGGAAATATTTCAGTTCAGCAAAAATTTCTGTATCGACAAAACACAATCACTACCGGAAAATCCTTTGTTGCTCTGAGAGTGGTACCTGTGCAAAAGTAACGTTTCACATTGGATCTGAATCGTTTGGGATTCATTTGGGAACATTTATTTGGCAACTGTGTTCGTTGCGTATTTCTGATATGTACCACTCTTGGTGGAATCAAATGTCACACTTGAGTACCTTCCGTGAAAGTATAAAGAGAGACAAATCTCCAATCTTTCTTCAATGTTCCATATTAGCAAGGTTACAAGTGATGTTCGTGTCTCCAATCAGACGGATGCTTTTTTTTGAGCAGCGGTTTTAGGGTATGCTTAGGGACGGAGTTCAATACATGAGAACAATACTCCAAATAAGATCTGATCCGAGTTTTATGAACCATTAAAAGTTTCTGAGGTGTGTACCGTTCTCTGGTTCGGAACAGTGCTTCAAGGTTTTGAGAAGCAGCCTTTGCAATCCCAGATATATTGGTGTCCATTTCAATCCCCAAAAAACTTAACGGAGCCGAAAGCGAAATTGTTCGTTTTGACATTATTATATTCGATTCGGAGACAATCATCTTCTTGGAGAAAACGTATGCCTGGGTTTTGGTAGCATTAAATTGCCAACTCGAAATCTTTTCTGGATCCTTATTGACATATACAACTTACTGCTTGTACTAAAGATTTGCATCCAAGACGATGTCCTGGAATCCAAATGTAATATCGAAACAAGAATCCAGACGTCAGCAAAGCAAATATTTGATCCTCAAGTTTTTCCAAAGAGTCGTTGATATACAATACAAAGAACACCATCGTTGATGGTAACAGTTTTCTAGTGATATCCATCGACAGCAATCCGACAAGCCATAAAAAGTTTGACCAACAAACCCTCATGCCACACACGGTCAAAGGGTTTTGAAATATCAAGCGCAACAGCTCTTGCCTCTCCATGTTTCTCGATTGCTTTATTTCCTGAGAACGTTTTTCCAAATGGATTCAATCTCCAGCGATTCAAATCCAATGTCAATCGCCACTTTCGCACAGGCACCGCTCTGGGGGGCGCCTTAAGAATTTTTCTGCAGTGCTCGTGTTTTATCCTTGAAAAAAACTCAAGGCACTTCTTTTACACTCCTCCAAATAATCTATTCTGTATCTTGAGATCCGGGATTCTGTTAGTCTCCAGCAGAAGCAACGTCCGACGTCTGTTTTATAACGCAGCCAGACCGTCCAAGATGATCTCCTCGTTGTGTTCAATTCGTTCTCATGTTTAAATTGTTCTTATACATTCATACTTGCATACTTTTTATGATTTTTTTATTATTTTTATGGATCTGATGAAATTGATTTTACGATTTTACCTGGCAGAACTATGATATGCAAAAAAACTCTTGCAAGAAAATTAATCTACGATTCTTCTTGTGAAAAAATGGAATATTACATAAATTTGATAACCTTATTGTTCCTATATTCACAACAAAAATTGAAAAACTCCATATTTTCCATCATCATCAAAATTTGATTCAACAAGTGTTTCATCATGTTTCTCAGAAGGTGATTGGTCATAAAAAATTATAAAACTTATATGAATGAATGACGTAGAAAGAGAGAACGTACTGTGCTCTAAAACCATATTCAAACAGTTTCCTCAGTTACTTGAGTTTTCATAAATAATTGGCAGCTACAGCATCCTTAGATAACTTTCTTTCTCAAATACTGTACATTTATGGAGTATTATGTATGAAAAATTTACTATAGGTTTCCAAGTGCGGAAATATACCGTGAAAACAAAAAGAATTTTATATTAGGTAATTTTTCAATCATTCACAAAAAATTAAACAAATTTCGTACTTCAGTATCGAATTAAAATCAGCCTTTCATCATTACGATTCATAGAATTTTTTTTATATATGAGTAATCCTAATCTGTTTATAGATTCCAGAGCTTCAGTATTATACCTTTGAAATAGCCAAATCTATTGTAGAACACAGCTTCATACAGACAAATCTAGTATACTCTAATGAATCTGAAGCCGGCCCTGACCGATATCTCAGCAAGCAAACGCATGACATCACCGCGAAAGAAGCGGTCTGGCTCGCAGGGAAAATACTAAGCGAGTACAGAGACCTCTAGATACATCTTGAAAGATCGTTAGCGATATATAAACCCTGCTTCCCGTCCATAGGAGGAGTCTGTAGCTAGAAAGCGAATCGTGCGTTCAAAGAACCGTGAAGATATATTAAGCGTTAGTTGCTAAGTGTTGTATATAAATTACTTGTGATAGTGAAATTTTGTCAAAAATAAATTTGTTTGAAACAATTAGTTCTTTAATTCGTTACAATACAGTAGTTTCGGAATTATAGCTGCAGTCTAATCTACATATTTCACGGATGTTTATATTATTTTAGCTTTTTTAGAAACCAACTTCACTCTCATTGCTTAGAGTAAAAAGTGTATCCTTGTGAGAAAAATGCGTCATTTGTCTTATGAATGACGGTGATGTGGAGATAATGACAAGAATCTGAGCCTAAAACTTTGAAGTTGGAGCTGGAAATTTTTTTTTTCTATCGATACTCTTCATATATTACTTTGTGTCGGGTTTATAGAAATGTGATCTGTTTCAATTCCATAACGGATTGTTTAAATAGTGGCTGAATGACAATTTCCGTTTGAAACTGGTTCATACCTTTGAAAATGGTTATTTCGGTTGGGCTTTTTCTTCCACTTTGTATCCCAAGTGAAGTTCTTCGCATGATTTTCGAATCTCAGTTTCTTCCTTCCTTTGACAGTTTTCTATATTTTTTGTATAAGTATGGAGAAAACAAAGGTCAAAAAAGCATATTTGTCATTACCAGTCGCCCATTTCCAATACTGCATTTTATCTGTCGACATATAATTAGAGACGAAAAATTTTCAATTCGAAAATCTACTTCAATTCCTCTTAGAAGGCAGCATATTATTAAATTACAATTAAAAAAGAGTCCAATATCCCCAGTTGATTGAATTTCAGGGGTGCTGTGAAAAATTTCTGTAGCAGAATAAAATCTCAATCCTTTGATCTCATTCTACCCAGTAATCTCTACAGTACTCGGGTAGGTTCTTTCATTAAATATTTTGTACACGAATCAAAATCAGATGTGGGAGGATTTCTCAGAATATATACCTCTTGTATTCAGTCAGATACTCCATATAAATTAGCGAAGTTCAAATATTTCATATTGGATGTAATAAAAATTGAATTTCCATTCAAATATGAAGTACACGTTTTGAGTATCATTCTTTTCATGCTTTAGTGGTCTGAAATGAATTTTCAGAATCTGATATTTTCCAAAGAAATCTTCAAATACCAGATTTCTCTTGGGTATTTTAAGACACATATATGCATTTTAATTTTCACCTACTTAATTGATATCTCATGAAAAAAAAACCGATTTATTTCCAACAGCAGTACCCAGTTACAGGAAATGCTATTATTAGTATATATATGAAATAAATATTAAAACTAATGGGATATAGAAATGTATGAAAGTAAATGCTAAAACGAAA